>PVIY010002167.1:0-132181 GCA_004026745.1 Myrmecophaga tridactyla | reverse complement strand
GCAAAAGGTGTCATGACTCCTTTAACTTTGGAAGGCTCTCCCTGCTGGGGGCGTGGTCGAGACAGAGGAGAGGTTGTAGGCTGGTTTTAATGGCTTCAATTTGCCAAGCCCTGGGGTCTGAGTTCCTTGAGAGAGGGATTCCACCTAAGTTGGGCTTCACCCCTCCCCTGGGGAAGGCTCATGTGGGAGACAGCCCTGAGAGCAGTCTGTTTCTGCCTATGCGTGGGGCAGTTGCAGCCCGAGAAGTCCCGCCGCTGAATCCAGAGGCTGCCAAGTCTCCGTAGAAACAGCCACGAAAACCCCCGTTTTGTCCCCTTTCCTCTTTTTCGGTTAGCCCAATAAGCGACTTCTGACTTGCCCGGTTTTGCGTGAGCTGGGGGCCTATTTTTGGTAATCAGAATTTGTTTATTAATGCCACAGTTGGCGCTTGGTTGGATTCAATCCCCGCTACTGTAAGTCTCTTTCCTTTCTCTCCGAGAAGCCGCCTATGGGGGAGGGGCGCCGGGAGGGGCGCCGGGAGCCGGCCACCGGCCGCCGCGGCTTTGGGGAACTCACGGTTCCGGCGAGTTGCCGTTGGTCTAGCTGCTCCAGACCTGGGCACGCTGTGTTTCCTCTCTATGCCTTCTTGATGCCTTTAAAAATTGCAATCCAGAGTTGTCTTTTGTCATGCCTTTCTTGACCTTGGGAAGAAAAATTGGTCCCTGTTTTCTCTTTCTCTCTATTAGCCCCCTCTATCATAGTAGTTAATATGTGGCATTATGTTATTTATTTATATCATATTTGCCTATAAGATATACATCTTCAATACTAGCAACCATATTTCATCCATTGTGTTCTCAGTGCTTGTGTATTTCCTGACATGTAATAAAAGATATATTAATACTTGTAAAAACAAAATAAACACACATCTTTAGTACAATTTTTATCTGCAAAGCAATAGGGACAAGAAGCAGGAAATAATCACTTCTCCTTTCTCAGTAACCAACTTCATATGTTTTGAATTAAAACTACTTTAAGCAAGTTTTGGCAGAAGATAATGGCCCTTAGTGAACTCAGAAGGGGGTGGAGGGTAACTCATCCTAAGTTGTCAGGAAAAATCTACAAGGGGTGATTTCCCTTAATTAGACCAAAACATTGACCTCTAAAACTTACCCATCCCTACATAACATCACATCTGTGTATAGATTTAGGTTAAAAATTTGATAACAATGCCAACAATTCATATACAACCCCACCCCACTCTCCCAAACTTCTCTACCCATACTCACTTACAAGCAAACAAAAAAATAACCAAACTATCATCACCCAATTTAATTTATAGGTTACATTTCTACTGAGTAAAAGAAAACTCAGATATCTTCTATTAATTTCATAGTTTTGCTCCCTTGAAATGCCTTGGAGATTTTTTAAGCATGTATACTATCTGCTAGGTGACTCCATAGAATCAATTACATAATACATAGAGTTGTGTTACTAGAATATTGAATGCCAGACATTCAGTTCTGGACTGGATATAAGCTTCCTTTTTCTAAATACCAGACATAATGTCCAATGGAAGTTCTCCAAAAGTCTAGGATGAATCATGCACAATGACCCTTACCACTTGCTTGCTGCAGCCTAATGAAGTATGAGTGCAAATGTCTCATGATTATTATGGTTCATATTTCTGTGGTTGTAAGATGTTAATACTTACATGTCTAGAAAAATCAATTTAAAAGTCATAGATTCAGCTCAGAATCATAGACAACGCATAACAACTGATATCGGTAGAACTAACAGAACACTTTAAAAATGATATTTGATTTAAACTATTATGTGCAATTCTCAAATATGTTAAAAATATTTCTAATCTTATTTCCCTTTAAGGACCCAAAAAGCACAATGAAATAAGGAGAGTTGTGTCTCCACCTGCCAGCAACATGCTGAAGGTGGTAAGAGGCAGTAATATAAGGAAAGTGGAAGACCAGGTAGCTGGCAATATCTCTTCAGAGCTTTGTGGTTTACAAAGTTCTGTCACTATTTTAGTAGTTTATTGGACTTTCATATGTACAGGTCAATAATTCTCAATTTCACTCTGTAAATGGTTAAATAATTTGTCAAAGTCCCAGGTATTTTTAATTGTGAAGGCAGAATTAAAAACAAGTCTTTGGTCATCCAGACAGAGAACATTATGTTTTGTGTTCTCTATCTCTCCTAAGCTAAGATGAAGACAACTCTTTTCTGTTAGAATCAATACCATTTAGGGCAAGTAACAGTTCATTTCCCTGGGCCCATTACCGAAGAGCACATGCCCTCCAAATGTATTCAGTAGGAAACAAAAGGAACTTGGAATGACATAACCAAACTCATTACTATTGGAAATACAGTAATGGAAAAATAATTAGATTAACTCCATGTGTTTATCAGTAATCAGAATGGGACCATTACTAAAAATCCTTAGCTGTGGCTGCTGTGCTTGGTCTGAATATTTATGATAGCGCATAAATATTCAGATCATTATCTCTCTTAGACTTTTTTATTTCTTACAGTAGACATACTACCTATATTTATTTATGGAAAATATAAAGCACATAAAAACATCTTTTTGATTATGATCATAATCAAAAGATATATATAATATATCTGAATATAAAGCTTAAGCTTCCAATCTGAATATAAAGCTTAAGCTTCTTTCTGGTTTGAGTTAATCAGGTTCACATCTTTTTCTTTCCTTCTTTTAGGAATGGAATAGTGAGGCAGTAACAAATGCCCAAAATTGGGCAACCAAGCACTTTTACACACAGTCCTCCATGGTTGCAACAAATTGGTATGTAAGTTAATAAGTATTTGTTCATTAAATGAATAAGTAAAATAAAAACGGATGATTCTATGATGTTGTATTTAGAAAACCTTATAAATGTTTCTTATAATGAAGACTTTTTCAAGTTAAAGTATCTCTAAAAGTTGATACAAGTTTAAGCAGTATCACCTTATGCTACTTGAGAATTTTATATTTTACAAAAGAATGTTTTGCATACTATCACACATGCTCCCATTAACCAGTTTATAAGTAATGCAGATAATTTATAAACTCTTTCCAAAGAATAGAAAACATTTCATTCAGAAGAAAATGATTGTCAATGTACATCTTACATAAGAAATCTGAAATTAAGCTTTCTGACTTTTACTATGTTGCCCTTTCACTATATAATGTAGACAGTTTGTGTTCTGAAAATTACTTTTATATACCTAAAATATGTTGTCTATTGTCAAACTGTTCCTAATTCCAAAAATGTTTAACACTTTTTTGTCCAATTTAACACATTTTACTATTTTCTTTTAAATTTGTGATAACAAAAGGTCGTTTTCTTCTATGAACTAGATGTCTATATTCCATGCAATACTATATTAGCCTCAAAAGTAATCTGTAAGACATGACCTCTTCCATCAAGGAAAATTGAAAATGAGAGATAAAATACCATAGCATGAACTATTACATAAAATATATGCTTGCTTTATCAAAAATGACATACATATATGCAAGTCCAAATTGAAAATAATAAATAACTCACTAGCTTGTACGGTAAAACTGTAATTACTATCTGTATTTTTCATGCTATATTTAATATGAAATTCTGAAGATATATGAAGGCATTCAGTACACAATTGAAACAAATAGTCTCAAAGATACCAGTCTCCTGTTAGATTCTTAGTTTCATTCTTTCTCTATTAAAGGAGATCTCTGGTAGTAGTTCATACTCCCTTTAAGCAGCATGCGAATATCAGTTCCTGCTACATTTATACCCGAACATGGAAGGTTGATGGTTATTCCATAAGGGTGAGGTAGCATATGGGGATAATATACTGTGATTCCAGCCGTTTATGCTCAAATGTTCCTACTCCTGCTCATCCAAAAATCCTTATATTATTATTATTACTATTAGAAATTATTAATTTGGGGCCCTGAAGGCTTTTCAAGAGAACCTTAATATATTTCAAATAGCCCAAAGTAAGGTAACATTGTCTTTGCTTCTCAGAAGTTTTTGCAGAATACTTCAAATGGACTACCCTTAAACTCTTGACATATAGCTGGAAACACACCACTCCCTAGAGCATTATGTTTGAAATTATCCACAAAAAGTCATCAGATATATCAAAGACATTCATAATATATTTGCTAGTTTTAGTTTCTTTTAATGTTTTAAGTTCCTTATCACTGGAGGTAAGAGGATGTCCCTGTCCCTTAGGCAAGCCTTTTTACATGATTTATTTTAGGGTATAGAAACCCCTAAGGATATCAGTGTTCACATTGAGAATGATGACCTTCAAAGTCATTTTTCTGCAAGCAGCTATTGGGACTTAGTAGGATAACTGAAAGGAGAGAGAATACATACCAAATAATGCCTGGCTATGAGAGGGTGCTTCTAGAACCAGGCATCTAAAGTGAGAGTTGGAGTGAGTAATGGGGGAAAGTAGAGGTGAGAGAACTTCTAGAACACTTTCATATCTATCTCACAATTTTCCAAGGCTCACACACAAATAGATATATCCTGTGCAGGGAGCCTGAGATTAAGACTAATTGTCTTGGACCATTGGCCCTCTTGAAATTTGGACTCCCATGTATTTTCAAATGAAATAAAGAGCCAATAAATAGGATAATAATAAATAACAAATTTACAGCTAATCACTGTAAGACCAGTACATCTTAGAGATTGGTGTTAATAAAAAATTGTTTTCTAAGTAACATATCCTTTTGTAAACATTAAAAATCTCTCACACACTACATCTAGATACTCACAAACCTTCCTAGGCCCTCCTACAATCCCTAAATACCCCCAAAACTACTTAAAATCACCACCCCCATCTAGAAGCCAAAAGCATTGTGCAGCTTGACTTTACTGATTTCACATTAAAGAAATTACCTTAATTTTTTACCTTTCACAATAAAATTACATTGTAACAAATTATATTTTCCATACTAGAACCAACTGCCCACTAGGATCTTCTCTTATCTCTCTAGAGGGTATATTTTACCCCTAGCCAGCACCTTGGGGGACATTACTTGAGCAATTTGACTGACTGGGAGATGGAGATGAATATATACTCTGAACACTTTAGACCCACTTATCCTATTTCCATTGCTCATCCTATGAAATTATGGTCAAGGAGGTGGGTCAATGTGTGACGGATTCACTTACTCTGGCTTGTTATCTTATTACAAATTGGGGATGTTACTTTTTTAGTTGTTTGATATAATTAAAATAGTTGAATTACAATTCACGCATACTTGGTAATTGATGTTAACCTTGGGGTATAAGCTAAATACCCAAGTATTTTAGAAAAGTGAAAAATATTTGACTTTTGTCCAATTTCTGTGGTAATGTTCTATATAGACCTTACAAAGAGCAAGCACCAGCTGCCCTGGTTACTGTGACAATGGACTATGCAGTAAGTTTGCTGGGATAAGCTTGCTACTATAGTAAAAAGACTTGAATTTCTATTAAGACTTGAGAAATCTGAAAGTTACCAACTTAAGCAATGCTTGATGCAAAATACCAAAAAAAAAAAAACCCAACAAAGTATGCTTGAGCAAAAATTATATAACATTCAGTATACATGTATTAATAGCACATGTTATAGCTATGACCTAAATAAACATCGACCATCAATGTGCATGACTATTTGAGGCAATTACACATTGGTATATATGTGTAATTTCTGAAGATATAATTTGTTGTAATTAGATATAAGGCTTCTTTTCATCAAAGTAAAAGCTATTATAACAAGAGTTTTCAAAAAGAAAATATATACATATAAGCATAAGCACTGGGTTAGTCAGGGTTCTCTAGAGAAACAGCACCAACAGGAGAGATCTGTAAATACAAGACTTATAAAGGTGTCTCAAGCAATGTGGGAATGGAAGAGTCCAAAATCTGTAGGGCAGTCTGTGAAGCTGGCAGCTCCAATGAAGGGTCTGGATAAACTCCACAAGAGAGGTTCAGTGGCTGATGAAGCAGTGAAAGAGTCTCTCTTCTTCCTTAAAAGCATCCAACTGATTGGATTATTGAATGTGGGAGACACACCTTAATTGATCACAGATGTAATCAGTCACAGATGCAAACAACTGATTGATGATTTAATACACCAACCTTCTGGTTTATCATCCAGCCATGAAATATCCTTGCAACAACGTTCAGGCCAGTGCTTGCCTGACCAGACAACTGGGTATAATCATTTGGCCAAGTTGACACCAAGAACTAACCATCACAAGCACCTTTAAATTTGGTTCCATCCTGAGAAGCACATTAAATATTATAATCCCTCATACATCAAATTATCTCATAATGCTAAATTCCTCATTTTCTCACATAGTATAAGGAAAATCATCAAGTTTTACTGAAGACTGAACAATCACTTGCAATTTTGCTTGCTAGTACTTTTTATGCACAATTTTAAAGTAATAGTCCAATTTAGACAAGGGGTAAGATCCTAAAAGCCTCAGGATATCTTAACAAAAAGATGAGGTAAAATGAATGCCATAAGTATCTCATTCCCAATGTTCTTATGATTATAAATAGAAAAACTTGTGAGTGTTACTTATTGGGCCTAAGTTAAGTGTTCTAGTTTGCTAGCTGCCAGAATGTGATATACTAGAAATGGAATGGCTTTTTTTTTTTCAGTGTATGGTCCAGGAATCAAACCTGGGTCTCCCTCATGGAAGGCACGCATTCTACAACTGAACCACCCGTGCACCCTGGAATGGCCTTTAAAAAGGGGAATTTATTAAGTTGCTAGTTTACAGTTCTAATGCCAAAAATGTCCAAATTAAGGCAAGGCTATAGAAATGTCCAATCTAAGACATCCAGGAAAAGATACCTTGGTTCAAGAAGGCTGATGAAGTTCAGGGTTTCTCTCTCAACTAAAAGGCACATGGTGAAAATGGTGACGTCTGCTAGCTTTCTCTCCAGGCTTCTTGTTTCATACAGCTCCCTGCTGGGACATTTTCCTTCTTTATCTCCAGAGTTCTCTGGCTGCATGTGCTCTCATGGTTCTCGTGGTTCTGCTATGGCTTTCTCCAAAATGTTTCCTCTTTTAAAGGATTCCAGTAAAGTAATCAAGACCCACCTGGAATTGGTGGGATCACATCCCCATCTAATTAAAGATTAATACCCACAACTGGGTAAGTCACTCTCCTTGGAGATAATCTAAGCAAATCTCCAACCTACAGTACTGAACAGGGAGTAAAAGAAACAGCTGTCTCCATGATATGGATCAGGATTAAAACATGGCTTTTCTAGGGTACATAATCCTTTCAAATCAGTGCAGCAAGTACTAACTAAAGTACTGATTCTAGTAAGTCAGTACTCTATTACTGGCAAAACAAATGAAGAGAAATGAACATTTGAGAGATAGGAAGGGATTAGCCAGTATTTGTTACCCATGCTTTGTTGACTGCTACTTTAAAAGGAAGAAAGTCAGGAGCACAGGTTGATTTTTCTCAAGTACTTAGAAAAATGCTCTTGGGAGAAGTAGAATGATCCTTTTCATACTTCTACAATCTCATCTCATCCCACTCTTCCTCATTTCTTTTGCTTCAAGTTCTAAGATCCCATTAAATTCTCTCAAATTCCTCAAGATTTTCATAACTTGGGAATTTGTGTTTGCTCTCAGCTCTATCTGGAAATGTCAACCTTTTATTATTTGCTGGACTAGCTCCATCACTATTTTGGTCTCAGAAGAAATATCATTTCAACCAAGAAATTCCTTTGAGTAACATCTAAAAGAAGCTTCAACCATTCCCTCATAATTCCTGTACTGGTTTGAAAGGATGTGTGTCCCCTAGAAAAGTCATGTTTTAATCCTAATCCCATTTTGTAAAGGCAGCCGTTTCTTCTAATCCCTATTCAGCATTGTATGTTTGAGACTGTAATTAGATCATCTCCCTGGAGATGTGATATAATCAAGAGTGGTTATTAAACTGGATTAGGTGATGACATGTCTCCACCCATTCAGGTGGGTCTTAATTAGTTTCTGGAGTCCTATAAAAGAGGAAACATTTTGGAGACAGGAGATTCAGAGAGAGCAGGGAATGCTGCAGCACCACGAAGCAGAGAGACCATGAGCCAGCGACCTTTGGAGATGAAGAAGGAAAACGCCTCCCAGGGAGCTTCATGAAACTGGAAGCCAGGAGAGAAAGTTAGCAGATGACACCGTATTCACCATGTGCCCTTCCAGCTGAGAGAGAAGCCCTGACTGTGTTTGCCATGTGCCTTCTCACTTGAGAGAGAAACCCTGAACTTCATTGGCCTTCCTGAACCAAGGTATCTTTCCCTGGATGGATGCCCTTGATTGGATATTTCTATAGACTTGTTTTAATTGGGACATTTTCTCGGCCTTAGAACTGTAAATTAGCAACTTATTAAATTCCCCTTTTCAAAAGCCATTCCATTTCTGGTATACTGCATTCCAGCAGCTAGCAAACTAGAACAATTCCTATTACTTCTCTCATAGTAATCATCTCAATGTGTAATAATGTATTTAATTGTTTATTTGATTATCCATTAGAGCATTCAACATTGGTTTACTGAAGATCTATATGACTCAAGTATTTAATCAATCACTTTGAAATAGAGTGTAAAACAAACCTAGACCTAACCTCATGGAGTTCACCCTCTAGTAGAAGACAGAAAAAGGCTATTTTACTGATAAATACTTGACATGATATCATGAAATGATAAATAGTATGATCTAAAATGGACAAGATTAGAGACTAAGAAGAAGAAGTAAGAATAAGAGTGCTGTAATAAGTTTGGAAATTAATTTAATTCTAATTTAAACAAGATAGGTAAATTCACTCTGAAATAGTGCATTAGACCCAGACATAATAGAATCAAAGAAATAGTCGATGAGATTATTTCATGGAGAAGATTTTCAGACAATGAGAACATTGAATAAAAAATTATTAAAGCAAGTTGCAGGATGCAACTTTTTAACGTATAAAAGTCTATTGCTTTCCTATATACCAGCAATAAACAACTGGAATTTGAAATTAGGCACCCCCTAAGTAAAATATTTAAGTATAAAGCTAACAAAATATATTCTAAAAACTAAGACCCAACTTTATGTTGTCTGCAAAAAAAAAAACCCACTTTAAATGTAAAGACACAGATAAAGTAACAGTAAATGAACTGAGAAAGATTAACCATGTTGACACTAATTAAAAGAAAGCTGGAGTAATGATGTAAATTTCAGACAAAGTAGAGTTCCTTAACTTGTTACAGAACATCTACAAAAAAAACTAAGTTAACATCATTCTTAATGTAAGAAATTAGAAGATTTCCATATAGATCAGGAAAAAGACAATCATGTTCCTTCTTACCACTCCTACTCACCATCATATTAGAAGTCCTAGCTAATGCAATAAGACAAAAAAAGAGAACCAAAAAGTATACAGACTGGGACAGAAGAAATAAAGCTGTTTTGTTCCGACAGATGATATGACTGTCTGTGTAGAAAATCCCACAGAATCAGCAACAATAACCAAAAGCTTTTGGAACTAATCAATTATTATAGCAAGGTCACAGGGTACATAGCTAATATATGAAATTATTGAGGTAGGAATAAACTCGGCATATTTGAGGACAGGTAACAACTCCATATGCCTGAAGCAGAGTGATCAAGGCAAAAGGAATTTTAAGAAGAGTTTAAAGAGCTAGGCAGAGACCAGATCGAATAGTACCTTCTAGGCATAGTAAATAATTGTGATAATATAATAAGGAAGACGGCAATCCACCAGAATATTTTTAAGAGGAGAATGACAAGATAAGATATATATTTGCAAGGGGCAAGTGTGGAAGCAGGACACCAGTTAAAACGCTGTTGACTAGAAGAGAGATTGATATAAATTGGGCTGGATTGTAAGCACTGTAGTTACTGAGGTTGGGCCAATTTCAATTTCAGGATATCTTTATTTATATCAAGACAGATTTGTGTAATTCTGTTTCTTCCACTGGACTATAAACTCAATGGAGATAGAATCAACATATTTTGTTTATTCCACAATGAATGGCACTTAGTACAGTGTTTAGTACATATTTGGCCTTCAGTAAGTACCTTAGGAAAAATAAATAGATTTTTAAAAATCAAATAAAATGTATCTATGAGAAGAAATTTTGTAGACATAATTTTGTGTTCTTACCAAAAAACTTATCTGGATATAATCACACTTCCAGTTTCAGGAAATATAGGGTATAGAAGAACAAGATAAACAATTCCATGAGGTAATTATCAGAATGAATGGACACTTCAAAAACTCAAGCCTTGAAAAAAAAAATGAGAGGCCTGAATTACATTTCAAAAGATTAAAGAGCCAAATGATTTGTATGCACCTGAAATAGAAATTTGAGGACTTTGACAATGAACTGGTTATCATAGAAGAAAATTAGTGTTAATGGCATTGTGATTGTGTAAGAGAATATTCTTATTTTTAGAAGATTCATGCTGAACTAATTTAGGCTAAAAGGTGATAATGTGACAAGTTATATTCAAATAGTGTAGCCAAAAAAATTTCATAGTGAGAATTTCTTTAGGATTGTGGAAACGTAGCTAATCATATTATGTTATAAATTATTACTAAATTATAACTTCTCTCATAGATATTTCAGGTTATATGGGATCAGAATATCTCACATATTAGGCAAATTATAGGAATAAGAGGAAAATCTTTTATTCTAGATTGTTTTACTCAAAGTACAAAATAAACCAGGTTTTTATGAAGTGCATTTATTGAAAGCAGTAGGAGATTCTACGTTCTGTTGTAATACATGTAGATACAGAGCAGTGAACAAAACATGTGGTCCCTGCCTTCATAATGTGAACATCTAGAGAATAAGAAAGATAGAATGCAAATTGAAACAAAAATATCCACCCACTTATACATCCATCCATCCACTCCAGCTCCATACATAATTAAGAACAATATGTTGGGAATCTCTAAAGAAGGAAGTAGCTTGGCATAACAAAAGCTATTGTGTTTGTAGACTCCAAAATTGTTAGATGTTAGATGAGGTTGTAGATATTTAAAAATACAAATCATGCAGCACCACTTAGATCCAATCCAGGAAGATACTGATTTGTTTCAAGCAAGTACTGATATTTTAAACTGATCTTTCTGAATCCTGTAGGATAAATGGTATGCATGGAACATGAATGAAAAAGAGAAGATTAGTGTGAATTGGATGGTCACATGGAAAACAGAAAATTGGATCAAGCACTATAAAGTATCTAGCCTATTATCCTCTAATCATTCAATATGATTAAGTGACTGTCATTACCAACAGATTAAAGGGAAATTTTGAAAATACAATTGAATTGGATATGGTAATGAATTGAATGTAATTATGAGACAAAGAAAAGTTTTAAAAATTCTGGCTTGAATAAGGGGTGTATGATCATACTACTTACTGAGAGAGAAAAAAATAGAAGAGGTACTACCCAGGCAATGTGAATAGTGTGCAATTGATAATTAAAATGGAAACTTGTTTCTAGGCTGAATGGCTAGACACTGAAGGCTAAATTAGCATTCCCTCATTTAGAATAGCTATAGAGAAAATCCCGTTTGTAAATACCATATATTTACCCAAATTTGTTACAATGCCTGATAAATAGTTCTATAAGTCAAGAGTTTGTAAGTTTAGAGTTCTAAAAATTTATAAACTCAAGAATGATGGTATTATCTATTCAGTTATTTTTTGTGTTTAGATTATTTACAATATGTATACAATTATTCAAAACATCAAAACATGAAACCTATTAACAAATGAAAATGTAGACATTTTAAATTGTTTTATTCAAGCAAATTCTTAGCTCCTCATGAAGTACTCATTTTGACTAGGAAGAATATTAAGGGTTTCAATGCATAACGCGTAACAGTTTAGATTGCACTAAAGGAAAATGTATGTATAGTAAAACTGAAAATACTCAAAATCTTCTCAAATAATAATATTTCTGATATAATTCCTACTACCTAACATGCTCTTTATGAAGTACAGCTTTTGCCTAGAATATTACTTTTGCAATAGATAATGATGAGGAAACAGATTAGAGAGTTATAGAATTGTAATTTTCTAGGCAATACTAGAAAATCCCAGGGTACACTCTCTCAAAATAAATTTTTGCTCACCCCAAAAAAACAAATATAATTTTATATTTCTTCTAAATAACCACAGGGTCTCATCAGAGATATTACATACATGCACAAGTTCAAGAAGTTGCTTATAATTTAAAAAAATTGTAGAACTGTAGAAATCTTATGAAATACTAGATTCCATTTTGGTCCATGATTGCTAATATTGGTGTTTTAGTTTGCTAATGCTGTTGGAATGCAATATACCAGAAATAGAATGGCTTCTATATAGGGGAGATTGGCTTCTAGAAAGAGGGATTTATTAAGTTATACGTTGAGATCTCTAAGGCCATAAAAACATCCAAAATACGGCATACAGAGAAAGACAACTGGACTCAAGAAAGACCCATGGCATCTGGAATACCTCTGTCAGCTGGGAAGGCACCTGGTTGACATCTGTGCGTCCT
This sequence comes from Myrmecophaga tridactyla, assembly GCA_004026745.1. Lineage (NCBI taxonomy): Eukaryota > Metazoa > Chordata > Mammalia > Pilosa > Myrmecophagidae > Myrmecophaga > Myrmecophaga tridactyla. Next base: position 119,611 of record PVIY010002167.1, on the reverse strand, counting down.
TTGGCTTCTGCTTTCAAACAGCTTCCCTAGGTGCATTTTCTTTCTGCATCTCCAAATATCTCTGTCTGTTGACTCTGAGCTGTTTCCAGAATGGTTACCTCTTAAAGGATACCAGTAAGTACATTAAAACCCACCTTGAATGGGAAGCAACATATTCCATGGAAGCCATCTTATCAAAAGGTCCCACCCACAATTGGGTGGGTCACATCTCCATAGAAATAACAATAAAAAAGATCACATCCTACAAAGTCAAATCAGGAATAAAAAACATGGCTTTTCCAAGGTACACAACATTCTCAAACCAGCATAATTGATAAGATGTAGAAGCAAATATAAAGGGCCATGGATGTTAGTGATGACAGGCTAGCCTATACATCCAATTTTACCATAATTACCTGCCAACCCCTCACCATTATGCTTATTCTGAGGGAATCTCAAGTATCCCCTTACTGCTCTTGCCAGGAACCCCTGCTATGCTAAGAGAGGTCCTTTTCTCTGACATCTGGAAATGTCAATGCCAGAAGCAAAAGCCTAAATGACAACTATCTACAATGGAGTAGAAAGGAGACAATGGTTTTCAGGTAGTTTACAAGTTTAACCTCAGTATTATTGTATAACTCTGTGAATTTATGTGTATCACCTCAGTATTATTGCTGTATAACATCATGAATTTATATGTATCACTTTATGCATTATGCATATTACTCTGTGCACTTGTGTGCATCACTCTATAAATGTACACATTCATAAAGGTATATAAATGCAAGCTTTCTTGAAGAAAGAAAAACAGGATGTCTGCCATGCTGCTAATCACATCCAGGTTTACTCAAGCATGACCAAAAATATTGGTGTGCAAAACAGGAAGGCTGCCAGGACTGTTTCTTGTCCAGAAACTGCCCTTATCTCTGGACAAAAGATTTCAGCTAAGGGCCAGATAGTAACTCCCACCCTGCAAGTTCTGTTTCTGTACTTTTCCAGTGTTTACCACTTGTTCCTATAGTAACTCCTGCCTTGATCACTAGCCTATATAATGTAGAAACAAAGAATATTCGGGGCTCAGACTTTGGACAGAAGTCCTCTGAAACTGCTGCAGCAATAAAATTTTGTCCACTTCTAGGAGGCTATGATGCTTTCTTGGGTGTTGTTCAGAGATTTCCCTACATCAGTTTTTCAGGCACACATCATCAAAGCAAAAACAGAAGAATCCTCACCTGCCATGCTGGAGACCCAGGTTCAATTCCCAGTGCCTGCCCATGTAAAAAAATAAAGAAAAGCAACAAACGGCAGTATCAGGGATCAGGGAGTAAATTTAAGATAACACATCTAAACCTTGTAACTGGAAATAATATTGGGTTGCTTTCCTGTTGGTAAGACGTTAAGAAGCTTTATGATCTGGAGATGAAACATATTATGAAGCATCATGGAAATACCGATAAACTTGTTTTTGACAAGAAAGCTAGGAAGAGGTAATTTGTAGACTTTTTGGGTTTCATCTTCTCTTTCTCTGTTTATTATTCCTGCTACTGCTATGTTTTCTACCAAACCAAAGGAACCCTTATCCGAGGCATATGGAGCCATAAGGTGAAAGGGTAGAAAGTCCTTAAGCTTTATAATTAGAAGCAGGTGAAATACAAAGGAACAATTCCTAGAAGTATCACTTGAATTCTCAGTTTCTTTATACGGAAGTGAAATTACAATACATTCCCATTTTTGAGGACCAACAGGAACTTTGAAACCAGAAACACCCTTGAGCTTCAAAATCAATGAGATCAATGGCTGTTTTAGCTCCTGTTTTAATATTCCATTGAGTTACCTTGAACTCTTACTTGAGCTGGTTGCCTAGTATTTGTTACATGCAAACAAACTTCAAAATTAAAAAAAATATATTAAGGAAATTTCACAAGATGAATATGTGAAGACTTCCCTTACTTGATAGATGTTGGCTGCTTTTTGAAGAAGTTTAGTAGTATTTAAAGGACTCTGAGAGAAGGAAAGAATGTCTTAATGGAGTGTAAAATGTGTGGAAAGAGATTATATTACTTGGTTTGTGATTATGAAGAATTATAAATAAGGCTTTAGCCCAAAGATGAGAGATGAAATTAGAAATAGTTCCTTTTTTAGGTTTTCAGCACCTACAAATCATCAGTTGAGAATCAAACATTTTGAAAGAAACAAATCAAAACCATTAAGTAAAGAAAATGAGAATCTGTAATAAAAATTAACACTATATTTTTGTTAATAAAGTAAGAGTTACTATACATTTTGTGGGCATTTTGATTTGTCTAATCTAATTTGAAAATCACTGATACCAAAGGCCTAAGTATTTTCAAATTTAGTCACATTTGTTGTTATCCTCCATTAATATTTATCTCTTTTGTTTATTTAATATCTGGGGAAATTTTTAAGTATTTTGTTTCTTTATATTAATTACAGATCAATTAATTGGGTCTCTATAATATGCCTCATGCTGGTGAAGCAGAATACTGATCTTTTATGAGATCAGTTACAGGGTGTTTGGGGTGAGAGACAGTCAACTACTTAGCAACAACACAATATGATAATATTGTAGTTAATAGGAGAACAGACTTGATAGTAGAACCAGATAAACCAAAGTCTTACTCTTGATTACAATAAATTACCAGAATAAACTTGAAAATGTTTTAGTCCCCTCAGTTTTAAATTTGATTAATCATAATTATTCAAAAGGATGTCATTTTTATTAGGATTAAATGAGATGATATATATAAATACAGCAATGTTTCTAAGTATGTGAGTAAATATTAATGTGTTATTTTGTGTCAAAAATGTGTTTTATATCATGAATGTATAGTTGGGGTGTGGAAGGAAGTCTAGAGTTTGCATTTTATATCTTCATATCATTTACTGTTTATTAAACATTGTTAATCCTTTTATTTTCTGTTTTGATGAAAAAAACCCAACCATTTAAGATCACTAGTTTTAACTTAGCCATTGAAGTTAGGATTTTGTTTTTACTAAGCCATTCATTTTAGTGCAATTCTGGATGGGCTATTTGAAGGATCAGTGGAATATAAAATAGCTTAAATAATTTGGGTAATAGTCTCAGTTTGTCGATCACAAGCCATGTGATCTTGAATTAGTTACTTCACTTCTTGGTGCATCAATTCCCTCATTTGTGAAAAACTGTAAAGTAACAGAATTCACATCATGGGTATTAGGGAAGTAACAGACACCCATTAAGAGGTTATCACCCCAGACCACACCTAACTCCACCCCCTTCTCTTGGGAAGTCACAAAAACAAACTGTGGCCATCCTCTGGTCTTTTGCTATCTTCACCTCCTGTTCTATTGTGTGTTATTCCACAACCTGGGGAAATGTTAAGTCCAGTGAAAAGGCCCTGTCAAACTTAAACCTGAGAACCTGGAACAAGCAGCCCCAAATGCTTATCAGAAGAGTAATGCTCAGTAGGAAGGCTCCCTTCCCCTCCGGTGGATAAAAACCACATTCAAATTTCTCTCTTTCTTCTCCATTGTGAAGTTGTGTATATGGAGCTGCCAGAATGGGAGCAGCTCCACTGGAAGTTATCAGATTTCTTCCCCTGCTCTTTATATGTAAGTGACAAGGAGATCTGTCTTTTCTGGACTCTTTATTCTGTACAATAGCAGGATAATTTGTTGAAAGTTTATGTTTGTCCCAAAGCTGTGTTCCCAGGACACACCATTATAGCAACTCATTTCACAAAGGGGTCTTTGAAGAATATCACAAGATACTCTGCATGCAAAGTTCTCAGCATGTGTGCTAAATGTGTTAGCATATATATTATTCTTATTAGCTATTAAAATTATTTTAATCAGGCAGCAACCATGTCCATCTTATTCAATTTTAAATCATTTAAGTAGAAATAGAAGCAAGAAAATTTAAGTTCTAACATGTATTTTAGCAGAAGGTTATTAGAGTCCATTAACTGCTGTATGAGATCCAAATGGACAAAAAGAAATAATAACAATGTTCTTTCAAAGGAAAATGCAAATAATCAGTGAGTTATTAGATAGGCAAATATATACACCAATTAATTATATCTTTTTAATTATTTAAGAAAATGAACTTTTCTTTCATCACATTTCTTTGATCCTGGTCCACTAAAATGTAATTAAGATGATGAATACACAACTATGTGATGATATTGTGAATCATTGATTGTACACAATGGATGAACTGTATATATGTGAAGATTTCTCAATGAAAACATTTTTTTTGTTCATAGTATCTTTAGTCATCATAACCCAAAAAGGGGATAGCCCAAATGCCTCTCAACAGATGAATGTTGAAACAAACTATGGCATATATGTAACATACATAACTTAAAATACTTAAAATATTATTCAGCACTAAAAAGAAATGAACTATTGATACTATAACAGCTTGGATGAACCTCTACAGAATTATGCTGAGCAGAAAAAAGCCAATCCCAAAAGATTACATACTATATACAATTCAATTTAAAATTTTTTAAAACTTTTTTATTGTATGATATAACATATATACAAAACAAAGAAATAAAAAAACAATAGTTTTCAAAGCACTCTTCAACAAGTAGCCATAGGACAGATCTGAGTTCATCACGGGCTACCATACGATCCTCTCAGATTTTTCCTTCTAGCTGCTCCAAAATATAGAAGGCGAGTGGGCTTAAATATTTTTTTGTTACCACAATCGACTTCCTTTCTTTTTTTTGTAAAAAATAATATATACAAAAAAAGCAATAAATTTCAAAGCACAGCACCACAATTAGTTGTAGAACATATCTCGGAGTTTGACATGGGTTACTGTGTGGATTTGAAAGGATGTATGTACTCTAGAAAAGGTACATACATTTTAATCCCATTCTGTAAAGGCAGCTGTTTCTTCTAATCCCTATTCAGTACTGTATATTTGAAATGGTAATTAGATCATCCACCTGGAGATGTGACTCAATCAAGAGTGGTTGTTATACTGGATTAGGTGGAGTCGTGTCTCCACCCATTCAGGTGGTCTTGATTAGTTTACTAGAATTCTTTATCAGAGAATGACAAGAGAGAAAGCCAAGAGATTCTGAGACAGCAGAGAATGACATAGCCATGAGAAGCAGAGAGTCCACCAGCCAGTGACCTTCGGAGATGAAGAAGGAAAATGCCTCCTGGGGAGCTTCATGAAACAGAAAGCCAGGAGAGAAAGCTAGCAGATGATGCTGTGTTTGCCACGTGCCTTTCCACTTGAGAGAGAAACCCTGAACTTCATTGGCCTTCTTGAATCAAGGTATCTTTCCCTGGATGCCTTAGATTGGACAACTCTATAGACTTGCTTTAATTGGGATGTTTCCATGGCCTATAAACTGTTAACTTGAAACTTATTAACCCCCCCTTTTTAAAAGCTGTTCTGTTTCTGTTATATTGCATTCCAGCAGCTAGCAAACTAGAACAGTTACAATTCCACAATTTTAGGTTTTTACTTCTAGCTGCTCTAAAATACTGGAGACTAAAAAAGATATCAATTTAATGATTCAGCAACCATATTCATTTGTTAAATCCTATCTTCTCGTATAACTCCACCATCACCTTTGATCTCTCTATCCCTCTTTTTAGGGGTGTTTGAGCTATGGCCATTCTAACTTTTTCATGTTGGAAGGGTCTGCTACTAATATGGCATAGGGAGATAGTACTCTCTGATGTTCTGGAGAGGCTGAGCTGTCTGTGTGATTCCACTTTTATAACCATGGTAAAGGTAAATCAGAGGCTTATAAATCAAAATACAAGGAGCTTAGAGATACATGGGAGCTTGAGATGGAGGAACAGTTTGCTAATGGGTTGAACTTAATTTTAGGAAGGGAAGCCAGTTCACTGGTGGGTCTATAAGTAATACTACCATATTGAAGGTGAAAATGATTAAAAGGGTTGTATAGACTCATGTGTCCCACCAGTTAACACTACAAATACATATATATATATGTTCATGCATGAACTACTGCAAAGATATGAATCTTATATAAAGAGTGTATAATTTCAGGGTAGGGGGGAAAATGGTGTTGCATTCTATGGACTACATTTAACAGGAAAACATCAACAGTACCTCAGCAATACCAGGGGTAAATAATGGGGGGAGGGACAAGAGTTAATGGGAGGTTTGGATTTTCTATTTGATGAAGGTGTGTTTATTGTCTATCTTTCTCTTGGGAACAATGAAATTATCTACAATTGAGGTGTTGATGGACTGTTGACTTTGGACATTTTACATGAGTCCCAGTAGATAGAGGTGGCTGAAAGATGCACTGACTGAGAAGTAGATTTGCAAATGATGGTGTAAGCATGATTGAACATGGTGCTGATACAAAAAAGGAAAGAAGTTGTGAGGCATGCAACAATGTGAATGAACCTATGGGACATTTGGTGAGGCAAAAAAAGTCAGAAACGAAAGTGCAAATATTGTATGATCTCTTTTAGAAAATACTTATGAGAAAACTGGGGCCTAGATTGTAAGCTCTTATAGCAGTCATATTTAGTCTAGAGTGGTAATTCTCATTTCTGGGTTTTGAGGCATTGTTTTATATATGTATAACCGGGTATTTAGAGATAAGGAGGCCAATTGGGTTGAGATTAAGGTAATTCAGAATACAAGGATAAGGAAGACATTGCCTGTATTTTAGAACTTCATCAATTCTTTGAGACCAAAGGAAGAAAATTTTATTATGTCCAGATCCTAAATTTTCTGTATCACATAATCTAGCTCAACCTGTCTGCATAGATCATTTAAACAATCCAAACACAGGGAGCCCAGAATAAGAATGAGAACTTTTAATCCTGTATTGCTTAATGTAATGTCTGGATACATCCTAGTGCATATTAAGCAGTAACCAAAAACTATTAGGAAAGTCCCTTGAGGGATGGGAGAAAAATTATGGAATTATTAAGCTTTACCACTGGGGAATCCCCAAACACTGTGCCTAAAATTATGGATGCCCAAATGAATAGGCAAAGCCCTTGATCTTGAGGCTTTCTCTTGTGAAGCCTATATATGTAGTGGAGAAGCTTAGCCTACCTATAGGTATGCCTTAGAGTCACTTCCAGAGGGTCTCTTTTGTTTCTCAGATGTGGCCTTTCTCTCTCTAAGCTCAACTCTGCAAGTGAAACTATTGTCCTCCCCCCTACATGGGACATGACATCCAGGGATGAAAGTCTCCCTGGCAGTGTGGGAAATAATGCCCAGAATGAGCCTGGCCCTTGTACCAACAATGACATCCTGACAAAAAGGGGGTAAAGAAGTGAAACAAATAAGGTAACAGTGGCTGAAAGAGTTCAAAAAGAGTTGAGAGGCTACACTGGAGGTCACTCTTATGCATGCTTCAGTTAGACATTGCTACCTATCATGACTTGACAAACCCAAACTAAAACCACTCCTGCCAATCCTAAATAACACCTAGGGTATTATATAAGATTCTATAAAGTTTCCATGCACTAGAGTAACTTTCCAAAACCTACAACCTCCAGATAGGTCTCTGGACCAGGTAAGCCATGAAATGCAGAGGGTCCAGCCCTTTCAGGATATCAGCTAGTTCCATTCCCCTATCCCATATCATCAATAGCCCCTTCCAACATAAAAAGTTGCAGTGGGCATAGCCCAAATTCCCTTAAAGAGTGGGAGAAAGATCAGAGGTGATGGTAGAGTTATACAGAGAAGTCTGTTTTTAACAAATGAGTATGAGTGCTGAATCATTATACTGAGATTTCTTTTAGCCTCCAGTATCTTCAAGCAGCTAGAAGTAAAACCTAAAATTGTGCAATTTGTAACCCATACCAAATTCTGAAATCTGTTCTACAGCTAATTGTTGCAATATACTTTGAAATGTATTACCTTAATGTATAGATGTTATTTAAAGAGAAGGAGGAGTACAATAGAGAAGATAGGATTTAACAAGTGAGTATGACTGCTGAGTCATTGTATTGATATTTCTGTTGGTCTCCAGTGTCTTGGAGCAGCTAGAAAAAAAATAAAAAATCATGGAACTGTAACACATACAAAACTTTAAAATCTGTTCTATAACAGCTTGTTAAAATGTACTTGGAAATTTATTGCTTTTTTGTATAAATGTTGTATTTATAGTAAAAAATGAAAAACAATAAACAAAACAAACAAAAAACCTGTCAACAGAAAGGCAAACAAAAATCAATGGGAAATTTGGAAAATAAATTTTAGAAAAACCTCCCATAAATTAGAGCAATAATACACATTTGAAAATTAGGAAATGAAATATAAGAAAATTAGAAGACCTACAAGAGATCCAACTTCAAACATAGAAGTGCCAGAAACAGGGGAGAAATAAAGTGCTTGGAGAAATTATCAACAAAATAATTAAAATTAAAAACTCCAGGACTGAAGCCTATGAGTTTCCAGGTTGAAAGTGCCTTGTGGGTGCCCAAAATAACAGATAAAATACATCATTGTGAATTTCAGAACTCTGTAGACAAAGAGAGATCCTGTGAATTTTTAGAGAAATCAAGAAGAACAACAAAAAATGATCTATAAGATAATTAAAATTGTTGTCAATTTCATTAAAGAGAAACCTGAACTACACTGCCTTCCAATCTAGAATTCTTTACCCAATCAAGCCATTAATTACACAAGATGATACAATAAAGAAATGTAAAGACATGCTAGGATTTCGAAATACTTTTAATAATAGTAACCCTCATATCTCTTTTCAAGAAAAATACAAGAGAATATGCAACACCAGACCAAGGAATAAATGGAAGAATAAGTGTACATGACATCAAAATAGAGAGGAACATTTGCATTTTCCAAGATAATGGTGAAGAAGGATCAGTCTCACGGCTGTACACTAGGGCATGAGACAACAAGTATAGATTGGAAACAATTTAAGTATCTGTGACCGAGAATAGCAAGGCTCTGCCTCTTTAGCCTGTTTATTCTATATTAGAAGTTGTTTCAGTTTGGTAAAGCTGCGAGAATGCAATATACCAGAAATGGGTTGGCTTTTACAATGGAGATTTATTAACTTAAAATTTACAGTACTATAGTTATAAAAATGTTCCAATTGAGACATCAATGGGATGATGAGGGATTCTGAAGACAGGCTGCTGGCACCTGTGGTTCCCCTGTCAGGTAATAAGGCTCATGGCTGGCATCTGCTGGTCCTTTGCTCCTGAGTCTCACTGCTTTCAGCTTCTGGTTTTGGAGGTCTCCTCTCTGAGCTTCTGCGAGTCCTTGCTTGCATCTCCTGGGGCTTTTATCTCTCAGGTCTCTCTGGGTGTTTATTTTTCTCTTTCTCCAAACAAACATCTCTGGGTTTTTCTGCCCTTTGTCCTCTCATTAAGGACTCCAGTAAAGCACTGTTTCATCTTACTTGAAACAATCTAATTAAAAGGTCCCACCCAAAAAAGGTCTGTACCCACAAGAATGAATTAAATGAACATGGGCTTTTCTGGGGTACATAACAGCTTGAAACCAGCACACGCTATCCTCTGCATCCCAAAAAGACATGTTCTTTCCATACACAAAATGCATTCATTCCATCACAATATCATGAAAGCCTTAAATCATTTCAGTAGCAATATTAAATATAGAAGCTCATCAAAATCAGTTAGAGGAGGTGGGGCAAGATGGCAGCTTAGTGAGGTATGAAATTTAGTTCATCCTACAGAACAGTTAGTAAATAGCCAGGAATAGTACAGAACAACTGCTGGGGTCACATCAGTGACCAGACAAGCAGCATACACCAGTCTGGACAAGCTGGACTGGCTGAGGTCCCATTCAGAACTATAAATCTCCCAAACCTTGGAGTCTGGTGCCCTGCCCCCATGGGCATGGCAACATGGTTCCCAGAGGGGAAAGGAAACAGGCTTTACTAGTAGCAAAGGCTTACTTCAGCCAACCTCCAACTGCAGAATTAACAAATTCTGACTACTGAAAATAAGGCCCCAGCTCAGATAAACCTGGAATAAGAGGTACTAGGAGTTTTTGCCCTGGCAGAAAGAGGGCAGAGCTGAAGGGAAAAAACAAAACAAAACAAAACAAAAACAGAGACTTTTTGAGTCAGAGAGCACAAAATACTTGAAAAGGGCTGGACCCTAAACAAGGGGCCACATAGAGCCTGGAAATATACAGAGCCACATCCCAACTTAAGTTCTTGATTGACAAAACCTGAGGAGAAGGGGTCCTGCTCTGAAAAAACATCTTTTTTCTTTTTAGCTTTGTTTCTACTAAACAGCTCACTAGATAGAACTGCAAGGCTTCTCAGTCCCAGGGAAGGGTGGAATTAAGTTTGTCTGAGAGACAAGGTAACTAGTCAGGTAAAAGGAGTTAAATTGCTAAATGGTGTACTTCCCCAATAGAAAGGTAGGACCCAGTTCAAGTGGAATCCCTTCCCCAAGGAATTAAGGCCCCAGGGACTGTAAAACTGCAGCAATTAATACCAACTTCACCTCTGTCTCAACCATGCCCCCAGCAAGGAGAATCCTCTGAAGTGATAAGCACCATACCACTTTATGCTGATGGGAAGCCACAGGCAGACAAGCACCACATACTAGGCAGGATAGGAAAAACACAGAGTCTAGAGGCATCACAGGAAAGTCTGTCAATATGCTGGGTCTTACTATGAAGAAAAACTGATGCAGGTAATGCTTTTCTCCTGAGAGAAGGACAGTTTGTTCTGTTAAAATCTGACTGGGGTCTATACTATCTGAGGAGACCTTTCACACACAAAAAAGCCTCCATATAGGCAGGGCAAGAAACAGAAAAACAAGAATGGAAAAATGCCAATCAGCTAAATAAAACCCATGATAGAGGTCTAGAAGAAGTTGAACTGAATATAACAGCACAGATAGAGAATAACGCTATCCAGCAAGAAAACCCTAGGTGAAAGAGTGAAAAAAAACCTCCAGAATAAACTAATTTAGGAAATCAAATGCCTAGATGCCAGCAAAAAAATAATGAGTCATACTAGGAAAATCAAAGATATAGCCCAGTCAAAGGAACAAACCAACAATTCAAATGAGAAACAGGAGTTGAAACAATTCATTCAGAATGTATGAACAGACATGGAAAACTTCATCAAAAATCAAATCAATGAATTGAGGGAGGATATAAAGAAGGCAAGGATTGAACAAAAAGAAGAAATTGAAAGTCTGAAAAAACAAATCATGGAACTTATGGGAATGAAAGGCACAGTAGAATAGATGAAAAAACAATGGAAACATATAATGATAGATTTAAACAGACAGAAGAAAGGATTAGTGAACTAGAGGACTGGTCATCTGAAACATGATACACAAAAGAAAATATAGGGAAAAGAATGGAACAATATGAGCAGGGTCTCAGAGAATTGAATGACAACATGAATCACATGCATATGCATATTGTGGGTGTCCCAGAAGGAGAAGAGAAGGGAAAAGGAGGAAAAGACTAATGGAGGAAATAATCAGTGAAAATTTCCCATCTCTCGTGAAAGACATAAAATTATAGATCCAAGAAGTGCAGTGTACCCCAAATAGAATAGATCCAAACAGACATACTCCAAGACACTTACTAATCAGACTGTCAGATGTCAAAGAGAAAGAGGGAATTTTGAAAACAGCAAGAGAAAAGCAATCCATCACATACAAGGGAAGCGCAATAAGATTATGTGTGGATTTCTTAGCAGAAACCATGGAGGCAAGAAGACAGTGGTATGATATATTTAAGATACTAAAAGAGAAAAACTGCCAACCAAGAATTCTATTCCCAGCAAAACTGTCCTTTGAAAATGAGGGGACATAAAGAACACCTAGGGCAATATATAAGATTCTACAAAGGTTCCATGCATGAGGGTAACTTTCCAGAAACCTACAACCTCCAGATGGGTCCCTGGACCTAATAGGTTCTGAAACCTAGAGAGCCCAGCCTCTCCAGAACATCAGCTAGTTCCATCTCCTTACTCCATAGAGCAGCTAGAATTAAAAACCTAAAATTGTGGAATTGTAACCCATGCCAAACTCTGAAATCTGTACTACAACTAATTGTTGCACTGTGCTTTGAAATTTATTGCTTTTTTGTATATATGTTATTTTTCACAAGAAAGAAAAAAAGCCAATTGTGATTATAAAAAAAAAATATTTATTCCTTCTAGCTTTCTATATTCTGGAGCAGCTAAAAGGAGAACTCTGAGAGGATGGTATGGTAGCCCATGACAAACTCTGGGATCTGTCCTGTAACTACTTGTTGAAGAGTGCTTTGAAAGCTATTGATTTTTTCTTTCTTTGCTTTGTATATATGTTATATTATAAAATTTTAAAAGTTAAAAAAAAATTCAGTGAACTAAAGTTGAGAGCATGGGTTATCAGGTTGGGGCTTATTGCAAAGGGTCCTAGATTGTAAGCCCTTACAGCAGTTACATATACTCAGAAAATGTAACTGTTAATTCTAAATACTGAAATATTGAGCTATTTGTATATAATGGTCTTTCCAGAACCTTCGGGTATTTATGTGACACCTGAGACTCGGTATTAGAGCTCCAAATCTATGAAAACCAGCACTACCCCATACAAGAACTGTTTAAAAAGTTGAAAAAGTGATCAGACATTGAGTAGAGACATGAATGAAGCTGATTTGGATAGGACTAAGGTATATCAGAAGACTGGGTAAAGGATGATATTGCCCATGTTTTAAAATTTCAACTCCTCTGTGAGACTAAGAGAGAGATGCTTATTTGGTGCAAAATTAATATTTTGGGTCATGCATTTTCTAATTTAACTTATATGGTCAGTTTAGGTAACACCATATAAGTACATGGAATCTTTAATAGGACATGAGATTTTGTTGGTTTATTCAGGCTAGTGTGATGCTCTGATAAATCCTAGAGAGATTTGGACACTGAATAAATATTTGCAAATATTTATTTGAGGAAGTAAGGGAAAAGGGAGCAATATTCAATTTCCCCATTTGGAGAACTTCTGATATTCTAGCAAGTAGTGGGGACAACCAAATCAATAGGCTGAGCCCTTGATCTTGGGTGTTACCCCTATGAAACTTATTCCTGAAAGGATGGGCTAAACCTACTTCAAATTAGGCCTAAGAGTCACCCCCAGAGAACCTCATTGGTTTCTCAGATGTGACCTCTCTCTCTTTAAGCTGACATGGCAAGTGAACTCACTGCCCTCCCCATCTACATGGGACATGACTCTCAGGGGTGTAAACCTTCCTGGCAATGTTGGACAGAAGTCCCAGGATGAGATGGGACCTGGCATTAAGGGACTGATAAAACCTTCTCAACCAAAGGGGGGAAGAGAGAAATGAGACAAAATGAAGTGTCAGTGGCTGAGAGATTTCAAGCAGAGTCAAGAGGTTATCCTAGAAGTTATTCTCACGCATTATATAGATATCCCCTTTTTAGTTTATGGTGTATTTGGAGTGGTTGGAGGGAAGTACCTGAACTGTAGAACTGTATCCCAGTAGCCTTGTTTCTGGAAGATGATTGCATAATGATATAACTTTTACAATGTGACTGTGTGATTGTGAAAACCTGTGTCTGATACTCCTTTTATCTAGGGTATGGACAGATGAGTAAAAAATATGGATAAAAAAATAAATGAATAATGGGGGAACAAAGGTTAAAATAAATTGGGTAGATGGAAATACTAGTGGGCAATGGGAAGGGTAAGAGGCTTTGGTATATATGAATTTTTTATTTTATATTTATATTTCTTTTTCTGGAGTGATACAAATGTTCTAAAAAATGATCATGGTGAACTTATGTGATAATATTGTGAGCCACTGACTGTGCACCATGTATGGAATATTTGTATATTAAGAATGTTTGTGTTTGTATGTTGTTTCATCAATAAAAATATTAAAAACAAATAAGTTACAGGTATGGTCTGCCCTAAGGGAAAATTATCTTCTGGCTGTAGACCTGTGGAAATTATAAATTATTTGCTTCCAATATTCAAAAAAGTATAGTCAGAGGGTAAATGTTCCCAGGGAAGCAATGAGTGAATTGAACACTGGCTCAGCACTAATGCTGAGGGTCAGGCTTATGAAAGTAGTTCTCCTTTCAGGTATTTCCAAAGGCTGAAGAGCATCCTTCAAGCAGTATATAAATAACCAAGAATCTCTGGAGACCCAATGCAGATAAAAGTTTGGAAATATAAAGGACAGCATGTGGAAATTATATGTGGAAAATTCTCCAGCAGGCAGGGGAGAAATTTCTTTTCTCCATATATACAAGAAAACAAATTGCCAAGTACAATATCACCCAAGTACTTAGAATGATCTGACAGTATCCAAAGGGATCAACATAGTTATTCACGTGTTCAAATGTATAATTACAATTGTTTTCTATACCCAGAAGGGGATCCAAATGTTGGGAGAAAAACATTGTTTTTGCTTAAGATTACAATGAAATGCAAGTAGATTACTTTCAATTTTGTGTAACTTGGAAGAAATAGTAAAATCCAGGTTAGACGTGCCTTAGCCTGATGAGGTCTGGATCACTATCACACTCTGATTATGAGCATCCTGGAAACAATTATTGACCTTAGAAAAGTAGGAATATAATACACAACTGCAGTGAATCCACAAGTTTCATGTTAAATGAAGATGAGATGTTTGTACGAACAAGTGGCAAGAATGGTAATAGATGGTTTTTAAACACCAGTGAATTATTAAAACAAACATAAAAAGATCACATGCCTAATAAGAAACCATTGCCATATTCTGTAACATCCAGATAAATCATTAAACGGATTTCTTCATTCCTTGGACTGGAATATAAGGGAAATTAACATTTGGCAGAGACATATACTTAAGGGACAATGAAACAGCAGGAACAAGCAGTCTGCAGTTGACTTATGAGTTAGGAACAAGATGAACTAAGAAAAAGTACACACACAAGAGTATTAGTGAATGCTTAACACGGATTTTCATCTTTCAGGATATAGCTAGTGACATTGTATGGATGTGGAAAAAAAAGCCCAGGGAAGGACAATCTATCAATTGTTATAAACACAAGGCAATTATGAGGAGACAAAACTTTGGGTTTTGCTGGTTCCAGTGAAATAGGTCTAAACTCCTCAGACTGGCATAAAAACTGTTGTAATAATTTTCTTCCTACTATAACATTGACTTATTAACCCAATCTTCCCATTCTCCATTCATGAATATCCTCATTTCTCTCCCTATGTTTCACTTATTTAGTGCCTTCATTGGGAATGTGCATCTCCCTCATCTCCACTTTACTATGTCCATTATTTCCTTCAAAGTTTAGCTCCAAATGTTTCACATTTAGGAACCCTTCTTTGACTAACTTTATACAACTTTCTAATTTAACTATTCTCTAAAATAACCCATCTTTATTTTAGTCACCTAACCCATATGTATGCCAAAAACTCTGTTCAGGGAAAAGACTAGGGACTGGGTGAAATCGCACAGGCCCTGGCTTCAAGGATTTTAATGTTCAGAAGGGAGATGATCATGTAAATAAAAATCCACATTTCAAAAATTACCCAGCTGAAGATATGTACAAAATAAAATGTGAGCATAGGAAAACATTCAAAACTATCTACAAAAGCTGGGGAAGACCACCAAGAAAAAAATATTGATTAAACTGAGATTTATGAAGAAGAAAAGTAGGGGGGGAGAGACAGAGAGAGAGGCCCAGGAGGCAGATTCCACAAGATTAAGACATGAGAGAAGACAGTAATTTTTAGGGTAGTGCAGCGCGAAGTGGGAGGAGTTACAGCATGGGATAGAGGAAGTATGAAGAAGTCAAATCATGAAATATCTCGTATTCCATGAAAAGATTACTTATCCTCAGGGTAGATATTAAAAATATTTCATAACATGTCTTAGTTTTCCAGAGATGCTATGACAAATACCATACAATGTGTTGTTCTTAGACAACAAGAATTTATTGTTCCAAGGTTTAGAAGGCTAGAAATTCAAAATAAAGACGTTGGCAAGGCCAGTCTTTCTCCAGGTTTGGTAGCATTATGGTGATGGCAGTCCTCCACCACATGGCGATCTCTCCCCTCTCTGGCTTCTGGCTGCTACTTAAAAGGCCTCAAGTGATATGGATTAAGGCTGTTCTAGTTTGCTAGCTGCCAGAGTGCAATATACCAGAAATGGAATGGCTTTTTAAAAGGGGAATTTAGTAAGTTGCTAGTTTACAGTTCTAAGGCCAAGAAAATGTCCCAATTAAAACAAGTCTATAGAAATGTCCAAGCAAAGGCATCCAGGGAAAGATACCTTGATTCAAGAAAGCTGATGAAGTTTCTCTCTCATCTGGAAAGGCACATGGTGACTACAGACAGGGTTCCTCTCTCATCTGGAAGGGCACATAGCGAACACGGTGTCATCTGCTAGCTTCTTCTCCTGGCTTCCTGTTTCATGACGCTCCCCAGGAGGCATCGTCCTTCTTCATCTCCAAAGGTCGCTGGCTGGTGGACTCTGCTTCTTGTGGCTATGTCGTTCTGCTCTGCTGTCTCTGAATCTCTCATTCTCCAAAATGTTTCCTCTTTTATAGAACTTCAGAAATTAGTCAAGAACCACCCGAATGGGTGGAGACGTGTCGTAACCTAATCTAGTTTAACCACCACATTTGATTAAATCACATCTCCAGGGAGATGATCTGATTACAGTTTCAAACATACAGTATTGAATAGGGATTATTCTACCTTTATGAAATGGGCTTTGATTAAAACATGGCTTTTCTAGGGTACATACATCCTTTCAAACCAGCACATTATTCAAATAATGATTTTGTCATATATTTTATATTGTTTATTAATTAAACATTAATATTGTTTAAATCATGTGAAACATTAATGGATCTAAAGCAGGATAATAGGGTGATCATCTATGCATGATTACTTTGGCATCATAGGGAAGAAACAATAAAAGGAAGAAAAAAAATGTAGAGAACAAAAGCAGTTAGGAGGCCATTGCTACAGTCCAGAGGATAAATTATGATCTAGGACAATGATGCTGGAGAGAAGATGAGCTAATATTAGTAGTAATTTGAAGGAATAATTTCAGATCTTCAAGATTAATTGGATATGAATGGGAATAAGTTGGAGACAGTGGTCTAGGATACATCCAAAAACTTGTAGTCTGTTCCAGATTTCATTTTCAAAATACATATCCTACTATTCAGCTCTCATTGAAATGATAATAGTTTTTGGTTTGTCTGGAAGAGTCTCTGGCATATGTAGATAATCCAGCAATAACTTTTAAAACTTATTTAAAAGTGTCCTCTTTCATTCTCAAAAGTATCACAAATTAGATGGTCATTCTAACCATATTTAGAAATGCTTTCAAGTGACTCTACACATAACTGGTTTCAAAACAATTACCAACATGTAAGAATCACCTGAGAACTTCATTTAAAGTGCAGAGATATGACCTCCCATGGTTGTATACCATGAATTTCTGTTAAAAAAAAAAGTCTGCACTCAGCAATAAGGAAATGTAAACATGTCATTGAAGAAGATAGAAGATGGACAAGCTATTTTTCCTTCCCTCCTCACTCCCTTCCTTTTCCTGTCCAGAAATAAATCATTCCTTAGTATTCAAGTCTGGATATTTCTGTGTTCCTCAACAGCTTCTAAGACAAAGGAAAGAGTTGATACATCAGAAATAATCTGGTTCTTATTAGTAACATCTTAATTTGTGAGAATTTAACAGCAGTTTCCCAGCTAGCATTAAAGAAATTCTAGTAATTTGAAGCCCAGAAAATTAGGAACAATAATTATGTCACTGGATTTCTACAGGTGTCTACATTGATAATATTTTATGACCATACATATTAGAAAAGCAACATTGTTATTTTAAAAGCAAATATTCTAGTATCTTAAGTGTAGAATATTGGGGTTCTGTAGTATAGGATATTACATATCCCCACTATTTAAGCACCCTCCTCTGAACATACATATATATTCATATATCAAAGATCTTTTCAACATTAACCATCTTCATTTGATTCCACCAAAACTTCAAGATGAATGCATTAGTAAGATGAAGCAAAAGAAATAAAACTGCACCTTGGATATGGAATGTGATGTGTAGTTTAAGAGGCAGAAAGAAATCTGTGGAGATAAAGGATTGAAAGTAATTAATGGGCTATAAATAAAATAATCTTGGCTGAGATCTATCTGTCCCTCACAGAAATAAACAATTTGACCTTTCAAAATTGTTCTCAACAAGGAAACATATTAGCTTGTGTCATCAAAGCTGACTGTCTAAAATAAATTACCTATACCATGCATATTATGCCATACCTAACACTTAAGAATGTCTAGTGTAATTGGTTAAATTATTTTGCAACAAATGTAATGGATCAAGAAAGTGTGCAACATTACTAATATAATGATGACTCTTTTAAATAGACTTTTCACAATTTTTTGAGAAACAAGTCATAAGCAACTAGATGTGTTATATTACATATACACAACTATTTTATCAAATATTCTTCTGACAGTAAAATCACACGTAAGGTCTATTTCCTTATATCAAAGTAAAAATGTATTGTTGGAATAATTTTAAAAACATTTACAAATAGTTCACTATACCAACCATTTTTCTAGTAAAATTATATGTGGCCATACCTGGTAATTATTGCAGCAGAAATTCTATGTACATGAAGAACATGGCCCCAGCTTTTGGAGCATTCATACTGCACTTTGGATTTCATCACAGTTCAGAGGAGGGTGCTTAGATAGTGGGGATATATAATACCCCATAGTACAGAACCCCAATGGCTTTGTCCAGATCAAATTTATAGTAACTGAACAACTAGAAAACTGTCTCTCAAAATTGCCACTGGCAATGTATTCAATTGCCACTACATGAGTATGACTGCTTCTTCATGGCTAGGAAGGAAGAAAAGGTGACTTCAACTACTTCATGAACATTTAGCAGATAGAAAGTATGGGATTGAGTGACTATTATGGTAGGCTGAAAATGCCATCCCCCCCCCCCAAAAAAAAAAATCCTAATCCTGTGATCCTGTAAATGTTACCCTATTTGGAAAAAAAGTCTTTGCAGATGTGATTAAGAATTTTGAAATGAGGTTATCCTGGATTTTGGGGTGGCTCTACAACACTTTAAAGTTTCCTTATAACAGAGAGAGGCAGAGGGAGATTACAGATAGAAGGAGTATTCAATGTTGCCAGCAAGGCAAGGTTGGAGTGATGCAGTCACAAGTCAAGGAATGCCGGCAGGCATCAGAAGCTGGAAGAGGCCAGGAACAGATATTCCCCTAAGGTGTTCCAAGGAATTGAGGCCCTGCCAACACCTTGATTTTGGCCCAGTAATAAAGATCTTGTACTTCTGGCTTCCAGTACTGTAAGAAGGTAAATATCTATGGTTTAAGCCATCAAGCCTGTGGCAATTTATTATATCAGCCTTAGGAAACTAATACAACTGTCATCATTACTTAATGGTTGAGAGTCACAAGGAGCTAAGCAAGAAAAATAAAAGATGGCTTTCAGAGGGAAAATTCATGAATATTCTGTAATTTTGGTAGACATATTTCTTCATCCGCTCTTTGGCTTGCAACAAAAATTTGTTTCCTAGGCAACAAAAACAGGACAGATATACCATCATAGGTATTTAGAATGACAGATGCAAAGAGAGGATGACATTTACAATGGCAAATAAAAGGACTAAATATAGGAAAACACTTAGTAAGAAATATTCAATACCTTGCATGAAGAAAAAATGTAAGTTCCTAAAAGAACTAAAGAGAATTAAACAAAAGGAATGACATAACATATTTTTTATCTAGGAAAACACAATAACATGAAGTTGTCAATATTTACAAAGTTAATTTACTTTCTAATGTAATCTCCATACCTGCCAGGAACAATCTGATTCAAAAGTTTATGTTGAAATATATTTTAAAAGCCTGTTTGAAGTTCATTAGTTTTTCTGAAAGAAAACTGCCAAAAGAAATAAATGAAATTATATTCAACCATTTTAAATTTTGATTATCTTCCTTTTAAGAAATTTGATAGCAAAGGATATTGTGATTTTTAGTGAAAATAAAAGAGTATCATTCACCATTCCACTTTTCCTCACTCATCTGTGAGTAACTCAGAGAAAATGTGGCCATCATTTGGAAGCATGTCACAAGTACTTTATCAATGAAATGTATGAGCACATGGGAATACACAAAAGTCATTGCTAATAATGACTACAAAATTTTAATTTATGGAAACCATAAACATTTTTGGTTAAAAGGTATGTATGAAGGGAGTGGAGACAGATATTGCAACACATAGCTACAAAACACTCATAATGAAATATATAGAGAATTCCTATAAGTCAATAAGTAAAAGAAAATACCCAACATGAGACTAGAGAAGAAATACTGGAAGCAATTGAGTCTTACAATCTTCTTTTACATTGAGGTTTGAGAAGTGAAATGAATTGCCCAAGGTCAAACTCTAAGAGTTAGGAAAGTTAGGACTTGAAATAAAACATTATCTTCTAATTCTCATTTCCTTTTCATTGTATAGATTAGTTCAAAACACCATGCATTTTCCCAGTTTTTGGGACTTTTGTGATGTTCATTACCAGACATGGCATTTAATAAAAAAACTCCTAAAGAATTCTAATACTTTACTGTTTTAATTCCATTCTAAACAAATTTTCTTTCTTTAGGACAAAAACATTTGCTGACTGTTGGAAGACTACAAACATAGAGAAATATCCATCACTCATTAAAAAAATATGAACAACCATCTAGAATGCAGAGCACTGTGCTTAATGGTATGGAAAGAGAATAAATGATAGTGTAGCTTTTCTTTGCTGAGTTCTAGCAATTCCTAAATCAGTTGATATTTTTTAAATTGACATAAAATAAAAGCAATTTTCTTTTTTAAAAAATACACAAGTGAAGCTTTCTGTTGCATTTTTAAAAATATTTTTATTGAGAAATCTTCACATACATACAGTCCATACATCATATACTCACAATATTATCACATAGTTGTGTATTCATCACCATGATCATTTTTAGAACATTTGCATCACTCCAGAAAAAGAAAAACAAAAAACTAATACATCCCATACTCCTTACCCCTCCCTCTCATTGACCACTAGTATTTCAATCTACCAAATTTATTTTACCCCTTATGCTCCCTTTATTTTTTTTGCTCATTTTTCCACACCCTGGATAAAAGGAGCATTAGACACAAGGTTTTCACAATCACACAGTCACATTGTAAAAGCTATATCGTTATACAATCACCTTCAAGAATCAAGGCTACTGAAACAGAGCTCAATGGCTTCAGGTATTTCCCTCCAGCCACTCCAATACATCATAAACTAAAAAGGGATATCTATATAATGTATAAGGATAACCTCTAGGATATCCTCTCAACCCTGTTTGAAACCTCTCAGTCAAATGGAACTTTATTTTGTCTCATTTCTCTCTTTCCCCATTTGATCAAGAAGGCTTTCTCAATCCCGTGATGCCATAGGAGTTCTGTCCCACATTTTCAGGGAGAAATACACCCTTGGGAGTCATGTCCCATGTAGGGAAGCAGGCAATGAGTTCATCTAAGCAACAGAAGAGGTTCTCTGGGTGTGATTCTTAGGCATAATTGTAAGTAGGCTTAGCTTCTCCTTTGCTTTCTACTGCATTTTGACAGATTATTTGAATGAACTAGCCAGTACTTATACTTATACTACAAAGCCAAAAATTGAGAGTATCAATTTTTTATCATGATAAATATGTCATGAAATATTGAAAGAGGAAACAATGGTGAATGAGAATGGAGAGCAAATATTATTTAATTGAGAAGAGTTCTCATTACTTATGGAATATAATCCTTTCTCAAGGTCAAGGATACTGAGCATTTCTTCTTGGGTAGCACTACTCAGATTCTGCATTAATAAATTTAAACATGGCTTTAGGGAGATTAGCATTATTAAAACACACCTGTCCACGTTGGCTACACAAACACAGTCATCTTCATCAGGAAATTATTGCCAAGATTCATTGGAACATAGAATTGGAATGTTTCTTTGCAAACTACTCACCATCAATTTCTGATTTTGTTTTCTTGCTTTATCCTTGTGTAAACACTTCTGTTTATATTTGCTAAAGTTACAATATTTCATCATTATGCCATTCATCTTTTATTGCTTAGAAGGTTCTCAACCTATAAACTCCCTCCCTGACAGAAGACACATCTGCCACCTTTATAGTTTTTCAGCAACAATGAGGAACTAATCTGTGTCCATAATTTATATATTTTCACAAACATAATTGTTCTGGATGTTTGAATACAACATAGCTATGGAATTCATTTCTGTGTGTCTAACCCTTTGCTCAAAAACCACCTGTAATTCCAGCAGCAGTTCAGAGCTCAGATTTTTAAAATTTTGTTCTAAAGCCTTGAGCAGAAACATATATGTAATTTTAAAAATTTATGAAATGATAGTGTCATGGATGGTTCTACATAAACAAGCTATGTCTAGGTAATTTCTGACTTACACCAATATCTTACTGAAGAAAGAAATTGTCACAGGTTGATTAACTATGTCAAATAAACTATAAACTGAACTATTTAATAATTATTTAATTATTTAATAATAAGCAAAAAGATTAATGATCCTACTAGCATAAGGTACATTGGAATTGCTTAGTCATGTGTGTAATATCACACATTTCATTTCACTAATCAAACACAACAAATATTTAGTATAAGCCTCCATGTTCCAGGAAGCCTCAATGTTCCAGGCACTAACTCTCTTCCAAGTTTACTTATAAAGAAGATGAAAAAGAGGGCAACTTTTCGATAATAAGAGAAGAGATTCTAGGTCGGGTTTTGTAACTTCATCTAGGCTCCAAAAATTTATCCAAGACTGTCTTCTTTTCACTTTTCCTTATGTGTCCTCTTTTGTTTACCCAAAAAAGTATATTCCTATTCTTGAATTTGCATAATCTTTGAAATGGATTTCCCACATATTATAACCAATCATGTTTGCTCATATATTGTCACTGACATTTTAATGTGTATGCCAGTTTGAAATTATTGTGTTCCCCAGAAAAGCCATGCTTTAATCCTGATCCAATCTTGTGGAGCCAGACATATTGTTTAGGGTGGAAAACTTTGATTAGATTGTTTCCATGGAGATTGACCCATTAAGTTGTGGTTGTGACTTTTTGGTTGGATTAGATTCATGGAAACGTGACACACCCAATTGTGGTGTGGCCTTTTAATAGATGTAGATGTGACTCCACCCATTCGAGGCAAATTTTGATTAGTTTACTGGAGTCATTTAAAAGGGGAAACATTGTGGAGAAACTTCAGATGCAGATGCAGACACAGATGCTTGGAAATGCAGAAGCCCCAGGAGACACACATGCTTCAGAGTTGACAGAGACGGAGATATTTAGAGCTGCTTGGAGGCCAACAGAAAACAGATGCCTAGAGATGGATATTTAGAGATGCAGAGCTCAGCAGACAATACCATGTGCCTTCCCATGAGATGCTTAGAAAGCCAGAACCCCGAGATGTGTCCCAGAAGAGCAATGTAAAGGCACACAGATACTTAGAGAGGAAAACATTGGAATCAGAAGCTGGAAGCAACAGAACTGGGAACAAGGACTAGCAGTCACCAGCCACATGACTCAACATGGCACAGACATCAGCATTCTTGAGTCAAGGTGCCTTTCTCTGAATGCCTTAGCTTGGACTTTTTATGGCCTTAGAACTGTGAATTGGTAACATAATAATTCCCTTTTTTAAAGCCATTCCATTTCTGGTGTATTGCATTTTGGCAGCTTAAAAAAAACAAAACAATGTGTTAGTCTTATCTCTTTGGCAACAATATTTATTACTCAGAGACTGAAATTTTTTATCTTCATAGTGCTTAGGTTATCAGTAGATGTGTCAGGCAGAGTACTCAACAGATACTTGTTGAATAACTGATCTAGTTTTTCAGGAACTATATCTGCTAGAACAGTGGTTATCACACTTGACTTAAATTGCAATCATCTGGGAAGCTTGTAAAAACCCTTATATTCAAGATATAACCCAGGTCAATTGAATCATAATCTCTATGGCAGGGGATTCCCAGACATCAGTAATTGTTCAAGCTGAAGAACAAGGTTATTTATTTTTAAAAATCATTTTTAATGACTACAGGAATTCTAAGGAAAAAAATGTGATGCATCCTAACAACATTATTTCAAGCTATGTTATGTTTAACATGGACAAGCCACAAAAAGGCAATGTCAGGCATGAAAGGGCTTGTATGCCACTCAATTTCATTCTTGAAAAAACTTCCCTGACACTGTACTCTACCCACCTGAGAAGAGCAAAATTACGAACTTGAAAAAGTGGAAATCATGATATATTCTCTTTTTGTGAGATTTCCTTACTTATTGTAGATCCTAAAATTATGAATTCAATTATGCATTCGAATTTGCAGATTTTTGCATCAGTTCTTCTCTGCTTCCATTCCTTACTAGGATGTTTGTCTCTTGAAACAGATTCTTCAGAGCCAAAGTTCATGGGAGAAAGTTCCTGGGAGAACTTAGTTCCACGTCTGATAAACACTTATAAAAATAAAGTGCTCAATTCCACTTTAACACCCTTAAAAATGCCAAAGCTAGCTTCTGATCTGGACCCTACTTAGAGATTGCTAACTAAACAAACATTTCTTTTTATCCTCCTGGGTCTCAAAAATAGAATCACAAAGAGCACATAATGACCATTACTGTTGCTGGATAAATTTTGATAATGTGTTTCTGAACAATTTGAGTAAGCAGTTACTTTTTATTTTTATTTTTTTTGTATGCTGTATGACGGGGTCACATTTCATTATTTTTCCATGTGAGAAACCTATTATTGGAACACCATTTGTTTAACTTTTGTTGTATTTTGTTTGTTTTGCTTGTTAGTTTTTGGGGAAGTGCATGGACCGGAAGTAGAACCCGGGTCTCCCTCATGGCAGGTGAGAATTCTACCACTGAATTATCCTTTCACCCCCAGCAGTTACTTTTAAGTAGAGGAAATACATTTTAAAAACACATTTACTGATGTTTTTTCAAACTGCCTATCTTTTAAACATCTTCAAATATTCAAAAAAAGTCATGTAACATTTCTGTGTTAACTTTGAAAAAGAAAGTCTGAACCATACTTTATAATATAAAATAAAAAATTGAAGGAAACTTAAAAACTATCCTAAAATGTTTTCTGTTTTATCTCCTAGATGGTTAGATTTTAGGTGATTTGAAAGAAAAATAGAGCTCTTTCAAATCCATTGTCATTGCATATATTATATGATTAAAATTATAAGAAATATAACCACGAGGTCAACTTTTGGCTTTCAAGTAAGGAGCTTGGAGAATTTTAAGGAGTAGTTTCCTAGGGAAAATCTGCTCTCATCTTTTCTGTTGACTCTACTTTTTACTTTCAACAAATATTTATTAAATTCCTATTATGTACCAACAATTTTAAGACTAAGATAATATTCATGACAGATCCTGCCATGAAGGAAAAAAAAAACTAGTGTTCTCTTTGTGAATATTAGTGTCCTTTATATACATTTTTTATTTCTTGACATTAAATATGAGAAGGTCAAAGACTTGCTTAGTAAAATATAAGAATGCTTCTCCACAGTTTTGGGTACTTCCTTCCTGACTTTCCTGACTTCTGGAGAGTTGTCAGTTCCACTAAATGCCAGAAAATTCAGGTGAAATACTTAACTATGTAAGTCTCAAGAAGTTATTTATTGTTTTTATGAACTTTATACTAATAAATAGCTATTTTATTATACTTAAAATGAAATTTCTTAGAATTCTAGAGCTGAATAGGTTTTCATCACCATTTATTGTAATCTTAACACTTTACATATATTCATAATTGCTAGTATTTATGGGGAACTTATGTGCAAGGACCATTATAAAATGTTTTACATAACTTATTAAAAGAGGGAGCATCCAGTTGCTAGAGTGCCTAAAAAGGGGGAGGACTAGTTAGGGAGGAAAGGGGGAAGACTAGTTAGGGAGGAAAGGGGGAGGACTAGTTAGGGAGGACGGTCATGCAACACTTGTTCATTTAAACTCAAAACTAGCTAGAGTTTATTCATCAAAGCCCAAGAATAGAAGATTCATTTAAAGTAGCAAGAAAAGAAAAAAAAGTAGCAAGAAAAGGAGCATTGGTTAAGGAGGAAGAAGAATTAAAAGCAATGGTCACGCAGCAAGTTTCTTTACAAGAATAATTGCATTTGATTAAAATGTATGCTCAGGAAAAAAACATTCTCTCTGTTAACAAAGTTACTATTACCAAATAAGCGTGAGCTGGAAAATAACTATTGCTAAAATTGAGAAGGATAGGCCCTCACAATGACTACGCTCCGTATAAATACAGAAAAGACAAAGTAATCATGGGAGTTTAGGAAACATAGGACTAGATGCTGGAAGATTAAAGTCCATCTGGTCGATTTAACATGTTTATGGCATATTTTATGACCCAAAATGAGTACTTATTTTGTATTTATTTAGTTTAAAAATAGGGGTGCTAGTATCTGACCAGTAAAATATTTAATACCTCATGGTGCACATATACTAATCATTTAGTCAAGCCATGAGTAAAAAGTTGAAGAAAATCACAAGGCAAAATGTTGCATTTTTTGAAATGGAACCAACCTTTTGCTTGGTAAGTCAATCCATCTCTCCTGAGCTTCAAGAGCAATCCCCAAACTTAACAAACGTTAGCTTAGCTTAAATATTTGACTCATTACAAAACAACTGCTCAGGAACACCTTAATCTTAGTCACTTGTGGTTTCATGTATATGGATTTTTCCACTTTTTTTGACATATAATATATAATATTAATTTTACTGTAGTAAAAGACCTTATCCTTTGGAAGAAGAAATTATTTGATCAAATACATCAGTTTCTCAGATATCCATGTGCCTTAAGTGAGAAACAATTTAAATACTCCTTGGTAATAGGGCAAGTGAACTTTCTAAAAAGAGGCATAGTTTACTAAGGTGAGAAAATATAATGGTAGAAAAAATAATTTTGTGTTAAACATCACATGCTGTGTCATATGCAGAATATGTATATGATAAGAATATAGTGATCTTTAATTAAAAAAACAGTACTGCTAACCTCTTCCACCCCAATGCCTGTGATGTTATCTTCTATAAGTATTTCTTGAAACATAAGAGCTTCGATCTTACTGCCAAAATGAGGTGAAATACTGTAAATTTTCTAATTACAAATGACAGTATTTCAATTTTATTCCACTGTCCCTTCTGTACCCTCTCCCAAGGATGGTTTGAGTGGTCCACAAGTCACAGGATTGAATGAACATGTGTATCATTCCTGCTTATTGTGTGAAAAACCATGTCTGCTCTTTCCCCAGATAACTTGTTTTAGCCACATCCAATTAGGCTGCTCCTTCTTTTATTCTATCTGATGAAATGATTGAAGTCATCTGTCAAAAGCTAGTCTACTAAACGTGGAAGTTCCTTTTCTTAAATGGGGCATAAAGTTTGTTTCCTTAAGCTGTTTGTTCACAGAAAGCTTTCAGAAGAGATGAGGAATTTGGAATTCAGTTTTGCTCTTCTTGCACAAGAGACTAATATGGTTACTCGCTGTGTCATAAGTAGAATGATATTGATATACAATGGATGTACATGGATGGAAGATGTGATGGTAGAGATTTTTCTTCAATGTCATTTCTGACACAAAGGTTTAATTTGGAGGGATTAGAATTTAAAATGAGCTACACATAGCTAGTAGCTCTGCTTTTCACATGTTACAATTCAGAATCTCTACATAGCAGCACCAGATTTGTTGCTTATTACCAATTTCATGAGGCTCTAGAAAAATTAATTCATATGCTGAATAAGTTTGAGGTTTGTCTAATACTTTAGACAATTTTACCTTTAAAATTTTACCTTTTAAAAAAGATTTCCAACAGCTGTGATCTTTATTTTTAACTTGACATTATAAGTTTTCTTAAAAAGGGTTAATTTAGCCCTGTGATGTACATGTTGAATTTATAATTATTCCCCCAAGAAAATCACTTTTCCTGGCATCTTTGTATTCAAGTATCTTGTGCTAAGGTCATAATATATCTAATATTTCAAGGTAATCACCATGTTTTCTTCCTTTATAGTAATAAAACTCAACAATAACCTCTCACCAAGAGAGGGCTGAGATGAAGCCCATCCAACGACCAACTGTTCCCCCAACCCAAAAAGTTTAGCTTGAGAATACATCTGAAGTAATTAGCTAGGTTAGTTGGCTTTTTACTGCTGTGGGAGGATGAGTTAGCTTTGGAAATGAACATTTAGAGCAGATATTTCATAAAGCCTGATATTTCCCATAGTTTTTGGCCAGTCTGTGTGCATTTTTCCATACAAAACAAGACTGCCCATGTCTAGTTTGGGTTTACTCAGCAGTCAGGCTGCCAATGTGTGCAGCTTTGTCTACTTGGTTGAGCCAAGTGAGCCATTGGGGGTAAAACAGGTAGATAACAGCTTCTATTGGTTCCTTATTACAGCCCAGCCAATTTTGTATTATGTGCAAAGCCAGCATTAATTTTTCCCTTGATTTTTGATTTGTTAAAGAAGCTTGCCTTTTAGAAAAGAATCTTCCTTTTTGCTCCCTTTTTGAATAGTATTGGACTGGGAAACTGATTAATAATGATTGCTGCTCAGAATCAGAAAGAAAGTAAACATTGTGCAAACACAGTTGGATTCACAACTGCATTTTTTGTTTGTTTTTCATTTTATGGTGAAATCTATATAGAGTCCTACAATATCCTTTAAAGAACATTGCACAATATTTATTTAACTTGTTGACTAACTATAATTATACAATATGTCTATTGAGTAGGCACTGGTCTCTTCTTGTTGCTTTTTTGCCATATAAATCAGAAAAACTTAAGTATAAATGTGAAAATGAATTAAAGAAGTTATTGTATTGCTCACCACATTGTATAATCTATATGCTAACTTGAGCACCCAGAAATGTCTGCTAGCGCTCCCTATGTGCTATTTGTGATATATTTGTTTATACTTCTTCATTTATAAAAAGTCATGGTTAAAACGATTGTATTTTAATGGTAGAGATGACCTGAAATCTTAGTCTAATCCCTTCATTTTTGAGATATGGAAACTAGTCCGGAATGATTGAAACCTTTCATAGATGAAGGGTAACAAATGATGGTAATTCAAGGTATAGATCAATGTTTTCTTGAGCTTAATAAAACCAAAACATAAAACAGTTAATATTATCACTTTTGACATTATGTTCTGAAAGACACTGTGGTCTTACAATTACAAAGATAAAAGATTAAATTATCTTTTATTCAGATCAGAGCAGTAATGTACAACAGATTATGAAGGTAAATATGAGTCAACAAGGCTCTGAATATTTTAGATATGTATAACAAAACATTGTAGTCTCTAGAGTTTATGAAAGTAATAAGCTTAGCTTTACTTAAAGAAGTAATATTGAGAATTTTAATGGTGTGATGAGAAAAAATTAGTACCATTAAAAATTTTCTGTGTTTTCATAAGGAAAGATAGACAATAAGACTAAGGTGGTATAATCTAGGAATGCCTAGAGTGTACAATGATAGTGATTAAATATACAAATTAAAAATGTTTTTGCATGAGGAAGAACAAAAGAATATCAATATTGCAGGGTGTTGAAAATAGATGGTCATTCATATTTTAAAACTTCAACTTCTGTGTGAGACTAAAGCAACAAATGTTTATTTGGTACGAAATTTATATTTTGACTAGTGCATTTCCTAATTTAACTTGTATGGTCAGTTTAATTGAACACCATAAGTACTTAGAATCTCAGGTAGGGCATGAGATTTTGTTGGTTTGCCCAGAGTGATGACCCGATGAATCCCAGAGTGATTCGATCAGTGAGTGGAAAAGTGTTTGTAAACCCCCTTCAGGGAATGGTGAGAATGGGGACAAATTCAACTTCCCCAAGTTGAATTCTTGATATTCTCACAAGCAGTATGGACAACCAAAGCTATAGGCTGGGCCCCCAGTCTTGGGGTTTGTTCATATGAAACTTAACCGTGCAAAGGATAGGTCAAGTCTACTTAAAATTTAGGCCTAAGATTCACCCCCAAGAGAGCCTCTTTTGTTGCTCAGATGTGGCCTCTCTCTCAGATGAAATGGCGGGCAAGCTCACTGCCCTCCCTGCCTCTACATGGGACTCCCAGGGGTGTAAACCTCCCTGACAATGTCAGACAGGAATCCTAGAATGAGCTGGGATGGCCACAGGGATTGAGAAAACCTTCTCGACCAAAAGGGGAAGGAGAGAAATGAGACAAAATGAAGCATCAGTGGCTCAAAGATTTCAGAGTTGAGAGATTATCCTGGAGGTTGCTCTTATGCATTGTATAGATATCCTTTTTTAGTTTATGTTGTATTAGAGTGGCTAGAGGGGAGTACCTGAAACTGTAGAGTTGTGTTCCAGTAGCCTTGATTCTTGAAGATGATTGTATAATGATATAGCTTTTGTAATGTGACTGTGTGATTGTGAAAACCGTGTGTCTGATGCTCCTTTTATCAATGGTATGGAAAGATGAGTAAAAAATATGGATAAGAAATAAACAAATAATAGGGGGAACAAAGGTTAAACTAATCGAGTAGACTGAAATACTAGTGGTCAATTAGAGGGAGGGGTAAGGATATGGCATGTATGAGTTTTTTCTTTCTTTTGCTGGAGGGATTCAAATATTCAAAAAGATGATCATGGTGATGAATACACAACTATGTAATGATATTGTGAGCAACTGACAGTAACCATGTCAAGAATGTTTGTATATTTTTTGTTTACAATAAAAAGGAAAAAATGTTCCTGTGTTTTATGAATGATTGTTTTGTAAATCTATTTCTCTAATAATAAATAATTTTAAAATTAGGTCCATTGAAATAAAAATAAAATAAAATATTAAAAATAAAATAAAAAATAAACCTCTACTGTAAAGAGAAAAAGAATTGACTAAGTATCAATAAATAAATATGGAAAATTGTAACAGTATATGACCTCCAAAGATAAAATTGACAATAGCTACATTTGAGACAGCAGTTTATTTTGAAAGCCATTTGGGTATCATCAAATAATGTCAAAATCTGGGTTAGGCAACCAACAATGAAATTTGAGATTATTGGTATAAGAAATCCTGTTTCAGAGCCTGTTGACTTAGATTTACTTGGACAATTACAATTTGTCAAAGCAGGAAATAGAAGTAATATATATTGGGTTCTAACTATCTCTCCACATGCCTTCTCCCTACAGACAAAGCATACGCTTCATCCTGATCTGAGACCTGACGGTGATAAGTCCTCTATATAGAAGGTGAACAATTTAATATGCCAATACTTTTTAATCTTGTCAATGGTTAACTTTTATATTTAAATTTATCTGTAATTTTCAAAACTGTTTTGATACCTTGTTATTGAGATTAATAATCTTAAATTAAATTTACTGGTTTTAAGTTAAGAAGGTAAACTTGCAGCCCTCCAAAAGCAATGTTATCCAACTGATCTTTAAATGAATTTTTATCTTTCATTTTAAATAAGTGATATAATTAATTCCCTCACTTGTGGTTTTTAAAAATAATTATATTAGAACTACCTTTAATGGAGAAATGAAAAACTGAGGCTATACCTATCTATATATTTCCAAATTACTGAGTTTTACTAATAGTAACACATAAGGTTATGCCTAAGTATAAGTATTAAAACAAGAATGAGAAGCTATTGCTAATATTTTTCAAGTGGTCAAAACTAAGTTATAACGTTATTTTGGATAAAAAACTATTCTTATTAAGGAATAGCAGCATAAAATGTAATGATCCCCCCCACCATGAAATGCGTTCAAATCTAAAAGAAAAAAAGGCTTTACATTTAGTTTTCCAAAAAAAGTCAATCTACCCAGCCAAGTTTATATAAGCACTTATGTATCGCGAGTATATTTTATCTAAGGAAGCTAACTCCACACAGAATTTTATATTTTTTGGCAATTAAGAATTGATCCTGCAGAAATGGATAACACAATATTGTGTGATAGTAGCACAATATTGTAAGCATAATGAACAAAGCTGAATGTGAGTATGGTTGAAAGAGAAAGCAAGGAATATGTATGATACCAGAAGGGAAGATAGAAGATAAAACTAAGACTGTAAAACTTTGCAAAACCTAGAAGGAATAATGACAGTGATTAAATGTACGAGAATAACACAATTTTTACATGAGGGAGAACAAATGAATATTCACCATTGCAAGGTGTTAAAAATGGGATGGTGTATGGAAAAAATACAATTAATGCAAACTAGTGTCTCTAGTTAACAAAACATTGTAATACTCTTTCATTAATTGTAACAAAGGCAATATACCAAAGCTAAATGCCAATAAGAGGGGGTATATTATAAGGTACATGATGGGATTTGTTATGATGTTGCTGTTTCTCCTTTTTTGCTTTGGCTTTCTTTTTTTTCCCCTTCTTTCTTTGTGGAAGAAAGGGAAATATTCCTATATGGATTGTAGTAGTAAATGCATAAGTATGTAATTATACGAGGAGTCACTGATTGTACACTTAGGATGGATTGTATGGTATAAGAAAACTTTAAGCAATCAACAGAGGGCAGGCAACGGTGCTCAGTGGCAGAATTCTCACCTGCCATGCTAGAGACCCATGTTCGATTTCCAGAGACTGCCCATGCAAAAAAATTTAAAAAAATAATCAACAGAAGGATACAAGTGCTGGAGAAGATGTGAAGAAAGACACTTATTCATTTTTGGCAGGGAAGTAGAATGGTATAGCCCCTCTGGAGAGCAGAAGGCTAAGTAGAGTGTTGCCATATGATCCTGCAACCCTATTATTAGGCATATACTTGCAAGAACTGAGAGCAGGGACATGAATGGTCATTTGCACACTGTTGTCCACGATTGCCAATGGATGGAGGTGGCAAGGGTAACTGAGGAAAACAAGGGCGAACTGTTGGTGCATACATAAAGAATGAAGTTGTGAGGCATGCAGCTAGGTTAATGAACCTTGAGGACATTATGTTGAGTGAAGTAAGCCAGAAATGAAATCGCAAATATTATTTGGTCTCACTAATATAAACTAACAAACTAAATAATCTTTAGGCAATTTAGGTACTTTTTTAAAAGATCTCATTTTATTTTTTACCATATATTGATCCAGTTTTCCCAATACTGCATGTTAAATTATTTGTCTGTTCTCCAACAATGTTTTATGTCACTCATTTGATCTATTAATATTCTATTGGTCCATCTGTCTTTTCTGAAAATATTATCAAGCTTTTGTGGGCACAGGTTTGCAGTACCTCTAAATAACTAATATGGAAATA
Source organism: Myrmecophaga tridactyla (assembly GCA_004026745.1). Classification (NCBI taxonomy): domain Eukaryota; kingdom Metazoa; phylum Chordata; class Mammalia; order Pilosa; family Myrmecophagidae; genus Myrmecophaga; species Myrmecophaga tridactyla. Next base: position 86,223 of record PVIY010002167.1, on the reverse strand, counting down.
TATTCCAGGTTAGGACTTCTTTTTTAAAAAAAAAGTTTACTTATTTAATCATGGACCACCAAATTTTTTTTATTGGAATTAAAAGAATTTACAGATTAACTTAACTAGGATTGATATCTTTATTATATTAGCACATGCCACTTAAGAGGTGATATTGTTGTTAATACTATGAATGGTCTTTTAAAAATCTTTAAATCTTGAGTGTTGCCGATAAACAGAAATTGTATTTCTGTAGGTTGGCCTAATATCTAGCAAATTTTATTATAGTGTATTCTCTAGACAGCTGATTGTATCATTTGAAAATAACACACATTTAACCTTTTCCCTTATAAAGCCTGCAAATGTTACATATTTTATTCTTTTCTTATGGCATTTAGCATGACATGATATCATCCTCACCCCCGAGGTGCTATGCTAAATGGTAGCAGTGTTAGTGGTCTTTTTTGTCCTGGTCCCAATATTTAAGAGAATGTAGCTCCAGTGCCTCCAATAACTATAATATTTTCTATAGATATTCAATATATGACTGCTACCAAATTAATGATGTTTTCCTCTATTTGTTGTTGTTGTGGTGGTGGTGGTGGTATGTAGAAATTGAATTTAATAACATTTTTCCCACAAGATTTTTCTTTATTAATGTGGTAACTTCACTAATAAATTTTCTCACTTTGAATAATCACTACATTCCTAATATAAAATTCACTGGATCATGATATATATATTTTTTGTATGCTGTATGGGGGGGGTCACATCTCATTCATTTTCCATGTGAGTATCCCCTTATTGCAGCACCACTTGTTGAATTTTTGGTTTGGTTTGGTTTTCCATTTGTTTTGCTTGTTGGTTTGTTTTGGGGGAAGTGCATGGGCTGGGAATCAAACCCCGGTCTCCCGCAAGGCTGGCAAAAATTCTACCACTGAACTAACCTTGCACCCCCTGGATCATGATATTTTTAATATTTTTCTGATATTGGTAAGTTCATATTTTGTTAGGATTTTTGCATTTTGTTCATGAAATGGGCCTATGTATTATTTGCTATTATCTTTACCCATTTTAAAAATCAATCCCAGAATCATTTCATTCACTGCCACTCCTCTAGTCACACATTTAGGAAGAAACAGCATTGGGAGGAAATAATAACCCTATGTTATAATCACACAATACTGAGTGTTGGAAAGGAATGTATGATAGAAATCATTCTGTAGAATAGTTTTTGTGTCTTTATTTTCATCAGTTCTTCATACCAGCAGGGTTTTAATCTTTCTCTAACGCTATTTTTTTGACAACTGACATCAGGACAGGTGGTTTGTTCTGTTGCTGCAAAAGTTTGCAATAAAGGGGAAGCCATGATTATCTTCAGATAAGAAGAGGAAATGAAAGGCTTTCCTGTCACTACAAGCCTCAGACTACCCACTGCCCCAGGATGGAAAACCTTCTTCCTTTCATGCTTGCCTCACTCCCATGCCCACAAACGCTTCTATTCACAAGTATTGGAAGTCATGAGTGACTTTTTTCTCCTCAATGTTTCTCACTATCTTTTTGGGGTTTTTTCCTGGAATTCCTCTTATTTCCACCATTTTGTGACAGTTCATTTTGGAATGGTAGCAAGAAACTTACCTGTTTTGACATCTTGGTTGGAATAGAGCCTAGAAGCTGATATCTTAAATGGACACTCTGATGAGTTCTTCTCCTAGCACGGAAGTACATGCCAACTAGTTTTAACTTACAAATCCTTATTTCCACAAAATGAACTGTTAAGACAAAGTATGTCTCTAATATTTTTGTAAATATATGTCTTCTATAGATGGATACACAGTGATATCGTCTTTAGAGAGAATAATTTATTTTCATTTTTCAAGTGAGTATTTCAAACACAGTGATGATCTACAATAGGGTGAAAAGGGGCAATATGTTAAAGTTTAATAGTATCATACATTTATGCTTCAGAAAATACAATTTGCCTGTTGTAGATCTGTTAAGAGTAGACCATTAATGCTTGAAATTGTAAATCTTTGACATTCCTGAATTGTCTTTTTGCTATCATACTTAAGATAAATATACTAATAGCTTTGAAAAGGTGCAACAGAGAAAGCAGAGCAGAAAACCACATGGAAGGAGGGATATATTGTTCTCAATAAAGTATGCAAATTTGGTTAACATCTGCTGAAGAAAAATCAAAGCCTGATTGACCTCAACTTTTAAAAAAAGGAACAACCCATTTTTCTTTTTTTGTTCTCAACTTTTCTGGGAGGCTCATTTGAGGACAATGCCAGAACAATGCATGTGCCCAAGAGGACCAGGCTTAGGTAGAAGAGGCTCCTGGAGACTTAGGAGGCTCTGCAGCTCCACCACTAAGCAAGTACAGATTGAACCATCATTACCCAAGTACATATATATAAGGGATGTGAAGACGGCCATTTGTCATTTCCAAACTCACAATCTAATAACGGAAAACAAAAACATATGAAGTAATTGAGAGGAAAAAAAATCCTTTACCACAATCTAATAAATTGAATATAATGAAAAGCTTGCACTCTGGACTTAAATGCTCCTATTTGGAAAAAGTTCAGTGTTCCTTGGAATTAGCCTGTGAGTTTCTTTGGGGATAGGGATTCAGAAATGTGTTTTGAAGGATATGGCTACAATCCAGTTTGGAGGATGAATGTGATGAAAAGCACAAAAGGGGAAATGATCAAAAGATAATGAACCTATAAATATGCAGCCTGCACTAACAAAAACAATAGGAAAAAAGCTTGTCCAATGGATGATATCACAGGATGGGTCACCCAGTAAAAGAATCTGAGACACAGTATTTTTATCAACTCCCAAGGAAGGGATTGAGGGGAAGCAAGGTGTTCTAGTTTGCAAGCTGCTGGAATACAATATACCGAAACAGAACAGCTTTTAAAAAGGAGGAATTTATTAAGTTGCAAATTCACAGTTCGAAGGCCATGGAAATCTCCCAATGAAAGCAAGTCTATAAAAATGTCCAAATTAAGGCACCAACAAGAGGTTATCTTCACTTAAGAAAGGCTAATGAAGCTCAGGGTTTCTTTCTTAACTGGATAGGCACATGGCAAACATGGCAACATCTGCCAGCTTTCTCTCCAGCTTCTTGTTTCATGAAGCTCCCATGGGAGCGTTTTTCTTCTTCATCTCCGAAGGTCTCTGGTTGCATGGGCTCTGATGGTTCTCATGGCTGTCTAGGGGCTCTGTCTCTCTCTCTAAAATGCCTCCTCTTTTAAAGGATTCCAGGAAACTAGTTAAGACCCACATGGAATGGGTGGAATATAACTCCATGGAAGCCATCTAATCAGAAGTTACCACCTACAATTGGGTTAGTTACATCTCCGCGGAGATAATCTAATTAAGTTTCCAACCTGAAGTGCTAAATAGGGATTAAAAGAAATGGCTGCTTCCACAAGATGGATCAAGATTAAAACATGGCTTTTCTAGAATACATAATTCTTTCAAACTGGCACACAAGGTTAGACAAAGGTAGAAAGCTAGTTGTGATACAATCTCAGTGGAAGCTTTAGCTAACCCAACAAGTAATCCTGAAGTGAAGCTGTGATGATGTTTGAGAGATTTCACTGTTGTAGGGAAGTGGCCAGGCATTTATATCCCCACATGCATCAGCCACTGGATGAGGTTACCATGGCTAAGTAATATGAACTTGGGCCAGGTTGCTGTTTTCATCGAGTGCAATGCCTGAAGTGTGCGAAAGCTGGGAGATTTCTGCTGACAGCCACCCAAGAGCTGCAGAAGAAAATATCCCAATGATTATAAAATAGTAATATCTCTAGACTTGCAAAAATATGGTTATAGATGGATTCAAACTGCTCTCACAACAGGTGTCACCTCAAACCTCACAAAAATCCCATATGGCAGGATGCTCACCATATTCTTACTTAACTAATTAAGAAGGTTTTCAATTTTATATAGTGAGTTAGAGATGAGCTGAAAAAAAAAATCCAACAAAAAACAGGCATAAAATTGCTAACACTTACAGTGTTCTTTTTCCTTTATCACACCGCCAGGTAACCAAGTATAGATTTTCTCACTGTGGTGACAGGTATCTTGGAGATATGATAACAGCTTTTTCATTACATAAAATTTGTGTTTGCTTTTTAATTTTTCTTTGTCTGCTGTATTGTGGTGGACACATTTCCTTCTTTTTCCCCATGAGTATCCCCTTACTGCAGCACCATTTGTTGATTTATTTTGTTTGGTTTGGTTTTTTCATTTGTTTATTTTTATTTGTTTGTTGGGGAAGTGCATGGGCCAGGGAATGAAACCAGGTCTCCCACATGGCAGGCGAGAATTCTACCACTGAACTACTCTCGCACCCCCCTGTGTTTGCTTTTTACAGAAATATTCTCTCCATCTTTTCCTTTTTCCCTTCTTAGAAATTTTCATCCTACTTTCCATTCTCTTCCTCTGTTCCTCCACAAAACTTCCCTATAAATAAAATTAAAATTTTCACATTGCCACGAGTAGTTACATGAAAGTCACAGAAGTATTTAAATTTCCAAAACATTGTAGAAACACCATTATAAATGTTAAACCTTATAGAAGTCATATGAGAAGATATCAATTTTGAGATTCCTATCCCAATTTCATCCCTTCACAGAAATGTCCTTCAACCAATTAAGTTCCTCATTATTTCAAGAGATTCATAAAATAAGGCTCAAAATAATGAACTATGTCTTTAACTCAAATGGATATTCTAAGGAATTATTATTCTCCAAATCTTAGGAGTCCTGTTTTATAACTGAAGGGAGTAGAAAAGGATTAATTTACTTGTGAATGAGGTTTTTAGGTTTTTTTAATTTTCACAAATGATCTGCTAAGTAATCTGACAGTGGTTTGACAGCTGCTAAAATAATTTATATGAGTTTTTTAAATTGTCAAAGCACAAAGTTAATTAATTGCTTTAATTTTTATCTGGAAACCTATGCTTTCCCCTCCCCCCTCCAAAAAAAAAGAGGATAATGCTATCTGGAGGGAAATGGGTACTGAGGTTCTGAAAACTGATTCGGTCTGTGCTGGTTTGAAATGATGTATGTACCCTAGAAAAACCATGTTTTAATCCTAATCCCATTTTGTAAAGGCAGCCATTTCTTCTAATCCCTATTCAGTATTTTGTAGGTTTGAAACTGTAATTAGATCATCTCCTTGGAGATGTGATTTGATCAAGAGTGGTTGTTAAACTGGATTAGGTAGAGGCGTGTCTCCACCCATTTGGGTGGATCTTGATTAGTATCTGAAGTCCTGTAAAAGAGGAAACATTTTGGAGAATGAGGGAGATTCAGAAAGAGCAGAGAAGAACGACATAGCCATGAGAAGCAGAAAGAACCAGCAAATGACCTTTGGAGATGAAGAAGGAAGATGCCTCCAGGGAGCTTCATGAAACAGGAAGCCAGGAGAGAAAGCTAGCAGATGATGCCATGTTCACCATGTGCCCTTCCAGCCAAGAGAGAAGCCCTGACTGTGTTCACCATGTGCCCTCTCACTTGAGAGAGAAACCCTGAACTTCATCAGCCTTCTTGAACCAGGGTATCTTTCCCTGGATGGATGCCTTTGATTGGACGTTTCTATAGACTTGTTTCAATTGGGACATTTTCTTGGCCTTAGAACTGTAAACCAGCAACTTATTAAATTCTCCTTTTTAAAAGCCATTCCGTTTCTGGTATATTGCATTCCAGCAGCTAGCAAACTAGAACATGGTCTAACTATGCATTAGCTAGCAATAAGACTATTGGAGGTTACTTAATGCCTCTGTTTCTTCTCTTACATGGATTATAATGCCTAAACTATTATTTCCATAGGGTTGCTAAAAAGTAAACAGTAATAACTTTTGCAAAGCCAGAAGTACTTCACCAAGAATTAATAATCTCCTTTTAATATGGGTTTTCCCCTTTATAAATTACTCTAATTTATAGTAAAATCGAATCAATATAGAAAATGTAGAGAAGAAGATCTTATCACATGAGGATAATCATATCTCTTGTATTGCTGTTTAGTCTCTTTTGTTTTTGTCTGGATTTGTGGTCTGATCATTAGTTTTCTGGGAGAAGTGTGAGATCTTATTTTTAACCTCTGCAAAATTAATGACATATGCATTCCAAGATCTCCTTAGGTCATCAATACCATGATGCAATATAATTTGCTCTCAATATTGGCTCAAATACCTACTTCATAGAATTGTTGTATATTCATGACAAAAGCAAAACTTCATTGAGAGATGGATGCTAGATGGTAGCTGGTAACCCCATATCCAAGGCCCTTGCTCCCACATACTTCCTTGAAGGCAGAATTATGCCTGCTGAAGACTTCAAATTACTACATGTCATGGGCCTTGTCACAAGCTCAAAAAAAATCCTAATCCTCAAATATTAAGTAGGAGAATGTTAAGGATCAACCATATATTCTTTAGTGTCCTGTTTTATTAACTTTGAAGTCTAGATTTTTCTTGTTGCTACAAAACAACCATAAATGCATTTTCATGTCTACTATCCTACAACAAGGGGACATATTATAATTTATTTAGACATTTAATCTCCATATTGATGGGCAGGTAATTAACTTGTAATGTTTTTATTTTTATGAATAACAATTTGATGAGAGCTCTATGCCAAAAACTTTTCCAGTAGATTATTTCCTTAGGATTCCAGGTTTAATTAGCAAGGCAAAGGATAGCAGTATTTTAAGGGTGTTAATACAAATGGGATTGGTAACCTCTAATAGCAAGGAATCAAATTACTACCTTCTAAGTTTAGACCTGCATTCAGGCAGGTTGTAGGAGAAAGGATGTGACCTTTTTTGAATTTGAGGTATGGCAATAAAGAAAAAGGTTAGAGTAATGAACAAGTGAAGGCACTGGTTATTTGGGCGGAGTTGGTGCCAAATTATAAGAGAAGCGTGGGTGAAAAGTATGAAAGGAAAGCATTTTCTTCTTAGCAGATTTGCCTAGGGTGCTAAGAGTGGCAAGTGTCTAAGCCAGAGTTCCAGCAGCCAAGAAATGGCACATGCTAAATACTAATATGAAGATTTTAATAAGGGGATATTTATAAAAGTGTAGTTTGGGATTAAGGAAACAGCAAGGGCTAATGTAGCACTCTGGAAATAGTAACAGTTGGGAGCCATTACTGCTCCTGAGTGGGCAATTGTGAAGAAGCTATTCCTGGAAACTGAAGGTAGTAGTTACATTGACAAAACTGTGGAACTGGGAGGAAGAAGTAGGATGTGTTCCTAGCATTTATAGGATTAAGGAACATAGTCAAGTTCTTCCATTTGTTCTTTATTGCCTTCTTGCAGGCAAAATTCTGAGGCCTGGCACCATTGGCAATTCTCTTGTTATATTACAAATGAATTTGGACATCAAATAGTTTGTTTAGGATAACTGAGATCATAACATTGTTTTTCCCTAGTACTCAGAACTTCAGGTACTAAACACTGCAATGCAGAACTTCTCCCTTTTGTTTTGTTTTCCCAGCAATGAAGTTACTCCCAGTGGTTCTGCTCCTGGCTACTGTGCTGTTTTCATCCTTCCCTGCTAATGGAGAGGTATGGTCAAGGTTGGAAATCTCTTCAGAGCAATCTAGACAACTTTGAGTGTTGGCAAGCTACTAGATCCATCTTTGAGAGTGAAAGGGCCTAGAGTATCAAATACATCACAAAGTATTCATTGTCACTCAAGGTATTTGACAGAATGATCTAAATGGAACTCTAAAGGTGTGACCAATATAGCATCCACTAGTCACATGAGGCAATTAAACATAGAAAATGCAGTTTGTCTGAATTGAGATATGTTGTAAATGTAAAATAAACACTTTATTTCAAAGATGCAATACAAAAAAAAGGTTGTAAATATCTCAATTTTTATAGATTGCAAGAAAAATAATATTTTGTATATATCAGTTAAATAAAATATATTAGTAATATTAACTTTCAAATGTTTCTTTTTACTTTTTTGATGAGGCCGTTCAAAGTTAAATTTTTATTTGATGCTCGCATTACATTTCTATTGCACAAACTGATATAGTCTTTGAAAAGCTAATGGCACTCCTCCTGCCTCAGTATCTTTTCTTGATTGCCTTTATTTAGTCCATTTCATTATGATCCCCACATAAAGTTAACAATACCCAACAATTATATTTAAATAATTCTAAGTTGGCATAATTGGTTCACGTACATTACCATGTTACATTTTCATATTATTGTGCAAAAATAAAAATATTGTTTTTTAAAAGAAAAAAATCTAAAGATTTTAGTGAGTTCTTTTATTACTGTTAAAAATTGTGTGTGAGGATGCTAATTCTCTAATTATTTCTAATATGCTACTTTGCTTTAATAATTCTAGGAATAGGATCAACTATCCTCTTAATAGATAGGGTCTATAGGTGTCACAGGTAACTGACACCTGATAGGGCACCTGTAGGTGCCACAGGTGTTTATCTCCTGGTCAGAAATCTCCAAATGTGAACAGTTTGGGTTGTTGCTGTCTGTCCTATGCATGGGCTTACCAGGTCAGTTAGGATCCCTTAGACAAGAGAAGTCTTGACACTAGGTTCAAACCTCACTCGACATTCAAAATACAGTCATTATGTTACCAAATCAAATTATCAATCTGAGGACAATCAATTCATCACTGAATTAGGATTTATTCAGGTAGCTTGCTCTCCTCTCATCCTCTTTCCTGAAAAAAGATTCCCTTCTATAACCTTTTACAGTACCCCCTTTTTTTATGTCATGTCCATCTCCTAATCTTCATTTATAAAATTAGTTAAAAGTTAGAAATCACTTGACCTTTGGCACCACTAAATGTGTACTGATCAGAGGCTTACATCCTCTTTTCTCACAGTGGTTTTCTACATCTTCTCAATGCCTTTAAAACTCCAATCTGTATTTGTCTTTTGTCATGCCTTTCTTGACCTCAGGCAAGAAAAACCAGACCCTCCTTCCTCTATATCTTTATTAGATCCCTCCTATCATTTAATTTAACATTTAGTATTATATCTTTATATATATCATATTTGCCTATCAGATATACAATTTTTAAGAGTGGGAACCATTTTATCCATTCTATTCTTAATGCTTTACATATATGGTGACACCTAATAAAAGATTTATTGGTACATATAAAAAAAATAAATGTACCTCTTCAGTAGAATTTTTATCTACAAAGCAAGATGGGCAAGAGACAGGAAATATTTCCCCTTTCCCAGTAACCAGCTTTATACGTTTTGAATTAAAACAACTTTAAACAGGTTTTGGCAGTAGATAATGTGCCTTAGTGAGCTCAGAAGTGGGTGGAGTGTAACATTCTAAGTTGTCAGGAAAAATCTACAAGGGGTGGTTTCCCTTAGGTTAGACCTAAGCAATAACTTCTAAAAATTTACCCTTCCCCATATAACATCACATTGTATTTAGATTTAGGTTAAAAATTTGCTCACAATGCCAAAAGTTCATATACACCCTCACCCCACTCTCCTGAACTTCTCTACCTGTGCACATTCACGCAAAAAAAGATAAACCAAAACATCATCACCCAATTTAATATTTTATAGGTTACATTTCTACTGATTAAAGGACAAAATCAGATATCTTCCATTAATTGGATGGTTTTGTTACCTCCAAATGCCTTGTATTTTTTTAATTACTGTAAACTATCTGTTGAGTGACCCCCACAAAATCAACTGCATAATACATAGAGGAGTGTTACTTACAGGATTGAATGCCAGACATTCAGTACTGGACTGGATCTAAGCTTTCTTTCTCTAAATACCAGATATGGTCCAATGGAAGTTCTTAAAGTCTAGGATGAATCACATAACACCATCCTTACCACTTGCTTGCTGCAGCCTAATGGAATGTGAATGCAAATGTCTCATGATCCCTATCGTTCACTTTTTTGTGTTTATAAGATGTTAATATTCACATATCTGGAAAAATCATATTAAAACTTCTCTAGAAAGAAGAAATTGGCATTTGTGGTCTCAGAGGAGTTTCTAATTTAGTTATCAAGTTAGATAACTAATCACAAGTTTCAAACTATTTCTTTGCAATTTAAAAATCATTGTTTCAGCTCAGAATCATAGACAACACTTAACAACTGATATTGGTAGAATGAATAACACCCCTTTTTAATATTTGTCTTCTTGACAGAATTGACTTAGACTATTACGTGCAATTATCAAATATGTTAAAAATATTTCTAATATTATTTCCCTTTAAGGATCCAACTTTTTCTGAATTGTCAACCACCATACCTGCAGTCCAAACAGAGATTGTAAACAAGCACAATGAAATAAGGAGAAGTGTTTCTCCACCTGCCAGCAACATGCTGAAGATGGTAAGAGGTAGTTATATAAGGAAAGTGGAAGAGCAAGTAGCTAGAGCTTTGTGATTTATAAAGTTCTGCCTCTATTTTGGTACTTTATTTGGGCTTTCATATGTGCAGGTCAGTAATTCTCAATTTCACCCTATAAATGGTTAAATAATTTGTCAAAGTCCCAGGGAGTTTTTATTGTGAAGGCATAATTAAAACCAAGTCTTTGGACATCCAGACAGAGACCATTATGTTTTTGTATTCTCTATCTCCTTTAGAATGAAGACAACTCTTTCCCTTTAGAATCAATGTCATTTAGGGCAAGTAACAGCCCATTTTCCTGCACCCATTACCAAAGGCCAAAGGCCTCCAAACATATTCAGCATGAAACAAAAGGAACTTGAAATGACCTAAGCAAGCTCACTACTATTTTGTAAAATAATTAGATTGACTCCATGCATTTGTCAGTATTCACAATGGGACCATTACTAAAATTTCTTAGCTGTGGCTGCTGTGCTATCATAAATACCCAGACCATTATCTCTCTTAGACTTTTTTATTTCTTAGAGTAGACATATTATCTATGTTTATTTATGGAAAAGATAAAGCCCACTAAAAAATATTTTTGACTATGATCATAGAAGATGCCTCTACAGAGATTTAATAATGTTATAAATCAATCTTCCAGTCTGAATATAAAGCTTAGACTGCTTTGTAGTTTGAGTCATTAAGTATACATCTTTTTCTTCCCTTCTCTTAGGAATGGAACAATGATGCAGCAGTAAATGCCCAACGTTGGGCAGACGAGTGCACTTTTAAACACAGTGATCCAGAGACGCGAACCATTGGTATGTAAATTAATAAATATATGTTGGATAAATGGGCAAGTAAAATAAAAAGGAACAATTCTATGATGTTAGAAAACTTTGTTAATATTTCTTACTATGCACTCTTTTTCGAGTTAAAATACCTCTAAATGTTGACACAAGTCTAAGCCATATCACCTTATGCTTCTTGAGTGTTCTATACTTTACAAAAAAATGTCTCATACACTATCACACATGTTCCCATCAACCCATCTAAAAGAAAGTAGATCTTTACAAATCTTTCCTTATTTTAAAGGTTAGAAAATCTTTTTGGGGGAGGAAAATGATTGTCAAAGTATATGATATACAGGAAATTTGAAATTAAGCTTTCTGACTTATACCATGGTGCCCTTTCAGTATATTATGTAAACTTTTTGTGTTATGAAGACTTCTTTATAGTCATAAAATATGTTCATTGTCAAACTGTTCCTGAAATTTATTTAAAATATTTAACATGTTTTTAAACCAATTTAACACTTCTTTTACTCATTTAAATTTGTGATAATAGGTCAAGTCTTTCTTATGAATTAGATCCCTACAATGGATGCAATACTATATTAACCTCAAAAATAAGATGTAAGATATGACCTCTACCATCAAGAAACATTAAAAAATGAGAAATAAAATACCATATGCATGTAGTATTAGATACAATATTTGTTTGCTTTATCAAAAATGACATATATATATGAAAGCCCAAACTGAAAGTAATAAATAACTCACCAGTTTGAAAGGTGGGACTGTAATTACTATCTGTATTTTTCATGCTACATTTAATATGAAATTTTGAAGAGGGATGAATGGATTTGGTATACAATTGAAGCAAATAGTCTCAAAGATCCCAGTCTCCTGTTAGATTCTTAGTTTCGTTCTTTCTCTATTAAAGGAGATATCTGATAGTAAATTATACTCTCTTTAAGCAGCATGTAAACATTACATTTCAAGCCACATGCATGTAAATATTAATTGCAGGGCTTGAAAAAAATAGGAAAACGCTCCTACAATCTAAGGCACTTCTTGCCTAATTGCCTGAGTTTAGCCTTGTGACCTTCTGATTTGTAGATTAAGGAAAACTTACAAGTTTTGGAAAATGTTGTCCCTCCTAGTGTCTTTTGCCTCTTAATTGAAGTTCAAGATTGACTGTAAAGGTTTGTAACAAAATTTACACAAAATCATAAGCATTTATTTAAGTTTTTATATATAAAAAATCTTGGTGAGGCTGGTGAGAGCAGAAGAGAAAGTATAAGATTAATTCTCTGCTTTCAGTAAACTTAATATACAAAGTTGAGAGCACAGGAGACATAGATATGTGAGGAATTTGACATATAAATAAATGCATCTTTGCCAGTCCAGTGGAAAGCTAGTGTTAATGAAAAATGACTTTTAGATCATCTCACCTTTTCCATTTTGAGACCAGCCTACTCTGCCAATGTTTTAAACACAACTGATTTCTATACAGTTTTATAACTGATAAGAAATGGAGGGCACCTTTTTATGTATTAACGAACAGAGAGCTACTACAGGCACTGTTTTTGAAGGGCAGAGACTCTAGGTTTACACAGTTTTTTTTTTTTTGTCACTACTTGTTTTATTGCCTTTCATGAATGATCTGTTCCTCCTTAGGTTTACACTGCGGGGAGAATCTCTATATGTCAAAAGAACCTATTTACTGGTCTGAAGCAATCCAAAATTGGGCTAATGAGAGCTTTGATTTTACCCATGGTGTAGGACCACATAAGCACGGTGATCATACTGGACATTATACTCAGGTAAAGAGAATAAATAAAAATTCCTCTGCTACAAATGCCTTAACATCTTTCCCAATTTTATGGATTCCAAGGTTTCGTTTGAGGAGAGATGCTGAGTGGGTATTGAATAGTCATGGGATTTGGCTGGCTCTTCATCTATGAGTTGTCACTTGTCAATAGTCTGCAAACTCTTGGTTGGGAAGCATGTTTTTCAAGTACTTTTAATATATAAAGTAGCAGATGTACATAAAAACTTTAAAAGCCCTTGACTTAGATTCAATGATATAACTATTTCTGTAAGCTATATGGGAACAGACTTACATCAATAACAGTCTTTTCAGTTTTATATTTAAATAATCTCTCTATATTTTTTCTTCTTCTCTAATGCACTATTATATCTTCACTTATGGGTATGTAGGCTGTTTGGTACTCATCTTACTATGTTGGATGTGGAATTGCATTCTGTCCTAATAAAGAGTGGGAATACTACTTCGTTTGCCAATATTGCCCTGCGTAAGTATATAGTCCAATGTCAATAATAACATCATCAACAATTTCATATTTAAAAATGTTCACATCAGAACAAACTAGAATAACAAGCATATTTCAGAAAAGGGAGGGAGTAAATTTTCAGAGATGATTTCTAATGTTGAGACACATCTACTTTCTCAAAAAGAATACCCATTTCACAGTTTCAAGTATAAAACCCAGAAGCTCTCTTTCCTTCTGTCTAAAATTGTCTAACATTCTTTGATGCCCATTGTTCATCTGCTCTCAATTAACTTTCCCTAGCTTCAGGATTACTCCATGATAGTATGTAGTGTGCAATTCTTTTAGATATGCTAATATCAGTTCCTGCTACGTTTATACCTGAGCATGGAAGCTTGATGGTTATTTCAGGCATAAGACTGAGGTAGCATATGGGGATGGCATAGTGTAGTGATTCCAGCCCTTTTTGCTCAAGTATTCCTACTCCTGCTTATCTAAAAATCTTCATATTATTACGATTGGAAATTATTAAATTTGGGGCCTTGAAGGCTTTTCAAGAGAACCTTAGTATATTTCAAATAGCCCAAGTAAAGTTAACACATCAAGTCTTTGTGTCTCAGAATTTTCCACAAAAACTTCAAAATGAATTACCCTTAAAGCCTTGAGCAATATATTTGAAGTTATCCACAATAAGTCCTATGGACATATTGAAGACATATTCGCAATATATTTGCTAGTTCTAGTTTCTTTTAATGTTTTAAACTCCTCACCACTAGTGGTAAGAGGATGTCCCCGCCCCCTAATCAAACTTTCTTCCAAGATTTATTTTAGGGTATAGAAACCCCAGAGGATATGGGCAATCACACTGAGAATTATAAACTTCAAAGACCTTTTCTGAAAGCAGCTACTGGGATTTAATAGGATAATTAAAAGGTCCTGGGAGAGAGAATACATACCAACCTAACGCCTGGCTATTAGAGAGGGCTTCTCAAGCCCAGCATCTGAAGTGAGAGTTGGAGTGAGTAATGGGGGAAAGTAGAGGTGAGAGAACTTGTAGAACACTTTCATATCTCCCTCACAATTTTTCCAATGCTCCAACACAAACATATATTCTGTACAGGAAGACCGAGATTAAGACTACTTCTCTTACCCTTGTCCCTCTTAAAATTTGAACTCCCACGTATTTTCAAATGAAATAAAGGGCCACTAACAATGAATTCACAGCTAATCACTGTAAGACCAATATATCTTACAGATTGATGTTAACAATTTTTTTTTCTCAGTAACATTCCCTTTTTGGTAAACTACTCCCATCTAGAAGCCTGTGGAATTATCGTCACAAGTTGACTTGTGATAGATTCACTTACTGTGGTTTGTCATCTTATTACATATTGAGGATGTTAGTTTTTCAGTTTTGGGGCATAATTAAAATAATTGAATAAATATTCATATATATTTGGTATGACCCATCAGGTATAAACTAAATAGAAAAGTGAAAAATATTTGACTTTTTTTTTCCGATTTCAGTGGTAATGATAAACATAGAAAGAATTTTCCTTACGATATTGGAGAACCTTGTGCCAGTTGCCCTGGTTACTGTGACGATGGACTATGCAGTAAGTTTGGATTAATTAGCTTGCTACTATACTAAAATGACCTGATTTTCTTTTAAGAATTAAGAAAGCTGAAAGTAACCAACTAAAGCAATGCCTTTATGTTAAGTACTCTCCCCTCCAAAAAAAATCAACAGTGTGCTTGAGGAAAAATTTAATACCATTCGTTATCTATGTATGTATTGTCATTGAAGAACATGTTACCAGATAAAATCTAAATAAACATCTACCATCAATAAGCATGTGTCACTATGTTGAAGCAGTTACATATTGGCATATATAAAAATGTTTCTGGAAAAATAATTTTTTATAATTAAACATGAGGCTTCTTTTCATCAAAGTTAGTGCCATTATAACACAGGTCATATTTTTTAAAAGGAAAATATGTACAAACGTAATTATATGCAAAAATATAATATGGCACCATCCTGGCAGGCACATTAAACATTATAATTCCTTATACACTAATGATTTCATCATACTAAATTCCTCATTTTTCTCCAGAGTGTAATGAGAATCAAGTTTTATTGAATAATCACTTGCATGTTTGCTTGCTTGCAGTTTTGTGCATGTTTTTAAATGTAAAAACCAAATTTGTCTATGGTGCTGTTCCGTACAACCCTCAGAATACATTAGCAAAAAGATGGACTAACATAAATGCCAAATAGTATCCCATTCCCAATGTTGTTATGATTAGTAATAGTAAAACTTGATAGCTTTACTTATTTGAGACTAAGTATGTACTAACTAAAGTAATGACTCTACTCTGTATTAGAGTACTGCATTACCTGGCAAAACAAATGAAGAGAAACAGACACATTTCAGAGCTAGGAAGGAAGTATAATAGCCAGTTTTTGTTACTATGCTTTGTTGAATGCTGATTAAAAAGGGAAGAGAGGCAGGAGTAAGGATTGATTTTTACTTCCTGGCATGAATTACTGGGTGAACGGAAGTGCCATTTTGCTGAGATAGAGTGAATTGAGAAGGAGGAGGAGGGGTTACCAAAGAAACATCAGGCTAATAGGTAAATTATGAATTTAATTGAGATTTGTTGAGTTTGTGGTGGCTGAGGACATCCAAGTGAAAATGTGTAAAAATCATAGGGACATTTGCACCCTTATTTACATTTTTACATCCACATCTTCTCAAAATGATCACCTAATCCAGAAAGAAAGTGTATTGGCCTTAGAGTCTAGAGCATCACTGTTGAAAATAACTTTCTGCAATAATAGAAATATTCTGTATTTATACTATAATGCAAAGTAGTCCCCAAGTGAATTAGCTAGTGAACATTTGGAATTTATCTAGTGTGACTAAGTAACATACATTTTAATTTTATTAATTTTAATTCATTTGTTTTAGTTTAAATAACCACCTGTAGCTAGTAACTACTTTTTAGAAGCAGTTTTAGAGACTCAATTATATTCATTTTTCTGTGTTTTCTGAGTGAGAAAAGTAAGTCGATTCATTTTAGAAACATTTCAAAAACTCAAAATTTAAAAATAATAGTTTATTCAGTGAGTTTTACTAACAGACCTTCTATGAGACCCTGAAGATATGGAATGGCTATCATAATGTAATAATGCCAAATTGTTTGCTCAATTCCCTCTTTTCAATTCATTGAATTTATTGATTGTGTTCCTACTATGGAGAAAAAATGATAATAAGGTAACTAATATCTTGTTTTTATTCCAGCAAATAGATGTGACTATGAAAATCACTTCGGAAATTGTGCACATTTGATGGAATCAGCTGATTGTGATAACGAAGTGATCAAGGAAAACTGCAAAGCTGTCTGCCACTGTCAAGACAAAATTTATTAAATGCTCATATACACTGAGCAGGGCTAAGTGAAGAAAGAGCACATCACCTACCTAGATTTGACATAATCTAACAGGGAAATTGTGGGAAAATTTGATTCCAGACAGCAATGACTCTTCTTTCTTGGATCAAAAAAGTAGCATAATCTATCATAATAACTTTGGATTTTGATTTAAATATGGTTCTTTAGATTTAATGAGTATAATCAAGTATAGGATTCGGAAAGTTATGTTCTGTTATGACAAAGGTGACTAGAACTCTGTATTTTATCCGAGAATCATGATAAAACAAAATGTACAACTCTGTCAGACTAAAATAGCATTGTCATGTAAACCCTGGGCTACAGTTCTCTTTTCCTAGCTCTACTTTATAGTTAAACATCTTGAAAGCAGAGTGTACACGCTCAGTCTTTTAACCCGCCTCTCCCTTTCAATTTCCTCCCACTTATCCATCTCCTACTCATACAATTGAATTGAAATTGTTCTTCCACAAGTAATCCTAATTTTCATTCTGCCAAAATCAGTGTAGAAGTTTGAGTCTTTATCTACTTTAGTTTTCCAGCAGAACATGACCACACCTTCCTTTTAAAAACTTTCTTCCTTTAGATGAATCTTCCTTAAAGAACAATTCCAAATAATATGTGTAAACACTCTCCCCTCAAGAAGGCAGAAATTAGTCTCTTTGCCCTTTGAGTTTGGGATGGACTTAATGACTCAGTTCCAAGCAGTGGGGTTTAGAAAGGGAACAATAGTAACTTTACAGTGGAGAAACCTGGCAACTATACCTTAACCAGGTGATCAAGTTAAATGTCACCAATGATAAGTCAGGCAGACGCAAGTACCTCCTGATAGTATATGATATGATATGATATGATTGGAAGAGCATTCCCTCTGTTGTATTCTTTCCAAGAACCCTTAACCCAAGTCTAATCATCAGATAGAACATCAGAAAAATAAAAATTGAATGACTTTTACCAAATACCCCTGATGAGTATTTCTTAAAACTGTCAAAATCATGAAAGCATTGCTGAGAAGCAATGCTAAATGGTGCCTAGATAGGATCCTGGAATAGAAAAAAGCCATTAGTGGACATATAGGGAAATGTGAATCAAGTCTGGAGTTTTGTTCATACTAGTGTTGATTTATTAGTATTGAAAAATGCACCATAGTAATGTTAGATGATAATATTATGGGAAACTGAAACTGGGTGAAGGGGTATACAGGAACTTTCTGTATTATCTTTGAAAATTCTCTGTAAACCTAAAACTAATCCAAAATAAAAAGTCTTCAAAAAAAAAGAAAGAAACCTCTTTTAAACTTGGCAAATAACACTACATAATTTTCTCTCAAATAATCTGATCATTTTCTCCTAGACATTTTTCCCCAAACTTTAACTGCTCTGTTCTATTGCTCAGTGTTTCATTTCTTCATCTGTTCCATGGGACTCTCAGATAAAATCTGAGCCACATGAATCAGAGATCTAACCCAGCATCAAGCTTCACTAATTGATTAAAGGATATGAGTAGTCATGAGGATAAAGGAAAGCCAGGAGTTTTACAAGACTACTAATACAGATCCCATGCACTATTTTGCAACACATTTCTTATCTCAAAAGTTTTAGACTCCTAAATGGCTGCCATTCAAAACCTTTCATTGGGCTTCTCAAGTACTTAGAATAACACTCTTGGTGCTGATTTGGGAGAAGTGGAATGATCCTTTTTATACTTTCCTCTGCAATCTCATCTCCCTTCGCTCTCCCTTATTTCCTATGCTCCAAGTTCTAAGAGTCCATTAAATTCTCTCAAATTCCTTGAGATTTTCACACCTTAGGAATTTGAGTTTGCTATTAGTTCTGTCTAGAAGCGTCAACATTCTATTATTTGCTGGACTAGCTCCTTCACTATTTTGGTCCCAGGAGAAATATCATTTCAACCAAGAGATTCCTTTGAGTAAACATCTAAAAGAAGCTTCAACTATTCCCTCATAATTCCATGTTATGTCCCTCATAGTAATCACCTCAATGGGTAAGATAAGAGAATAAGACGAAGAGGTAAGAATAGTAGTGCTGAGTGAGTTTTGAACTTAATTTTATTCTAATTTAAATAAGACAGGTAAATCCACTCTGAAAAAGTACAGTTGGATCTAGAACATACCAGAATCAAGGGAATAATCAATGAGATGATTGCATGGGGAAGATTTTCAGAGAATATTGAGTACAAAATTATTATAGCAACATTGCAGGATGCAATGTTAATATATAAAAGTCAATTACTTTCCTATATACCAGCAATAAGCAACTGGATTTGAAATTAAAAACACAGTTACAGTAGCATCCCCTAAATAAAATATTTAGGCAAAAACTAGCAAAATGATAATGATTCAACAAGCATACTCATTTGTTAAATCCTAACTTCTCTGTTAAAACTCCACCTTTTCCTTTGATCTCCCAGTATTTAGGGGTATTTAGGCTATGCCCATTACAGCCTTTTCATGTTGGAAAGGGCTGTTGATAATATGAGATAGGGTGATGGAACTAGTTGATGCTCTGGAAAGGCTGGCTTCTCTGGGTTGCAAAACTTCTCTGGCCTAGGAACCCAACTAGAGGCTGTAGGTTTCTAGAAAGTAATCATACTGCATGGAACCTTTGTAGAATCTCAGCTAAAGCCCTAGGTTTTCCTTAGGGTTGGTTCCTGGTTGTTTTTTGTTAAGGTTTAGCAAACCATGGTAAATAGTAATATCTAGCTGAGCTTGCATAAGAGTAGCTTTCAGAGTAGCCTCTAGGCTCTCTTTGAACTCTTTCGGCCACTGATACCTTATTTGTTACAATTATTATCTCCATTTTGGTCAGGAAGGCATTGTTGATCCCACAGTACCAGGGCCAGGCTCAAAACTGGAACTCATATCCCATGTCGCCAGGGAGACTTTCACCCCTGGTGTCATGTCCCGGGTGGTGGGGGTAAAGATTTCACTTGCAGGCTTGGGCTTTAGAGAAGGAGAGGCCACATCTGACCAGAAAAAGATGTCCTCTGGAAGTAACTCTTAGGCATAACTAGGGGTAGCTTCTTCACTGCATGAATATAGTTCACAAGAGCAAGGCTCAAGGTCAAGAGCTTGGCCTATTGACTTGGGAGTCCCTAATGTCTGAGACAGTTGCAGGAGTTTCCCAGGTAGCAAAATTTAATAGTTCTATATTTTTTTCTCCCATCCCTCAGGGGATTTTGTCAATACTTTTTAATTATGTGCTCAACATACTCTGGGATGTATCCAGGCCTTATATTAAGCTATACAGAATTACAAGCCCTTATTCCATTTTGGGGTCCCTGTGTTTGGGTGGTTTAAATGATCCAGCCATACAGGTTGGATTAGATTATGTGCTACAGAAAAGTCAGCTTTTGGACAAAATAATCCTCTCCTCCTTTGGCTTCATAGAATATGTGAAATTCTAAAATACAATTAATATCTTCCTTACCCCTGTATTCTGATTTACCTTAGTCCCAACCCCATCAGCTTTGTTCTTATCTCTAATTGAAGGCTGATCTCATTTTCAATTTCTTTAACAGTTAATGTATGTGGCAATGCTGATCTTCAGAATTGCAATACTCCTATTCTAAGGCTTAGGTGTCACACAGGTCCCTAAAGTTCCAGAGAAATACCAGATTATACATATATAGCACAGCCTCTCAATATCTAGAAATAACAATTACTGCTCAGGACAGTGGCTGCTACAAGAGCTTACAATCTAGACTCCAATTTCCTCATAAATTTTCTAAATGAGACCACTCAATATTTGTTCTTTTGTTTCTGGCTTATTTTGCATCACATAATGTCCCACACATTCATTCACAACGTTGCATGCCTCATGACTTCATTCCTTTCTGTAGCATTACAGTATTCAATATATTTATACACTGCAGTTCACTATTCAAGATCTCAGTCAGTGCATCCTTCAGCCACCTCCATCCTTTGGGCATCATGTGTAATATCCAAAGTCGACAGTCTATCAACACTCTCAGCTTTAGACAATGTTCATTGCTCCCAAGAGAAAAATAATTGATAACACACCCTTATCAAATAGAAAATCCAAACCTCCCTGTTCTATTTTGCTAGCTTCTGGAATGCAATATACCAGAAACAGAATGGCTTTCAAAAAGGGGAATTTAATAAGTTGCTAGTTTATGGTTCTAAGGCCAAGAAAACGTACCAATTAAAACAAGTCTATAGAAATGTCCAATCTAAGGCATCCAAGAAGGCCAATTACATTCAGGGTTTCTCTCTGAGCTGGAAGGGCACGTGGCAAAGTCTGCTAACTTTCTCTTCCGGCTTCTTGTTTAATGAAGCATTTCCAGGTGGGAGCATAGGCTGTAGCTCTTGTCATTTTCTGCTCTCTCAGAATCTCCAAAGGTCACTGGCTGATGGACTCTGTGGTTCTCTCAGCCTCGTGGCTCTGCTCAGCTCTTCTATGGCTTTCTCATCATTCTCAAAGGGCCACTTGGTTGGTGGATTGCTTCATGGTTCTGCAACATTCTTTGCTATGGCTTTCTCGTGGCTCTGTCATTCGGAAGCTTTCTCCACAAGCTTCCTCTTTTATAGGATTCTGGTATACTAATCAAGACTCACATAGAATAGGTGGAGAAGTGTCTCCACCTAATCAAGTTTACTATCCACATTTGATTAAGTCACATCTCCATGGAGGTGATCTAATTAAAGTTTCCAACGTACAGTATTGAATAGGGATTAGAAGAAACAGCTGTCTTTACAACAAAGGATTAGGATTAAAACATGGCTTTTCTAGGGTATATAAATCCTTTCAAACAAGCACACTCCCCGTGTTTTTGTCCCTCCCCTACCCATTATTTACCCCTAGTATTGCTGCAGTTCTTTTTCCTTTTTTTTTTTTTTTTTGGCATGGGCATGCTGTGGTTCTTTTGACGTCTTCTTGTGAAACATAACTCATAGCACGCAATTAGTAGCTTTCCCCCTATACTCTGATATTATAAAGTATTTGGATAAGATTCATACCTTTGAAGTAGTTATGCAAGAAATTATTTGTAATTGTAGTGTTAATCAGGGGTATCATGGCTCTATACAACCCCTTTCAAACATGTTCAACTTCAATATTTATAAACCCACTAATGAACTGCCTTCACTTCTATCCATTCCCTTACATTTAAGTTCAAACTCATTAGTAAACCATTCACCCATCTCTAACTTCCTCGTATCTCCAGGTCCCCTATATTATATATAACAAGCCTCTGAGAATACCTTTACCATGGTCATAAAAGCGAAATCATACAGTAACTCTCCTCTTGTGTCTGGGTTATTTCACTCAGCATCATGTCCTGAAGGTTCATCCATGTTGTCTTATGCTTCAGGACAGCATTTCATCTTACTGCTACATAATAATCCTTCATATGTATCTACCACACTTTGTTTATCTGCCCATCTTATGATGGGCACTTGGATTGTTTCCATCTTTTGGTGATTGTAAATAATACTTCTGTGAACATCAATGTATAAATGTCTGTTTCTGTCATTGCTTTCAGCTCTCCTGGTTATATACCAAGTAGTGGTATTGCCAGGTCATAGGGCAAATCATTATTTAGCTTTCTAAGGAACCATCAGGCTGTCTTGCATAGCAGCAATATCATTTTTACATTCCTTTGATTCCTACTTTTTGAAGTGTGTTTTCATCAGAAAAGGATGTTGAATTGTGTCACGTGCTTTTTCAGCATCAATCAAGATATCATGATTTTTCCCTTTCAAACTGTTAATGTGATGTATTACATTAACTGATTTTCTTGTGTTGAACAATTCTTGCATTCCTGATATAAACCCTACTTGGTCATGTGTATAATTATTTTAATGTGCTGTTGGATTCGTTTTGCTAATATTTTGTTGAGAATTTTTGCATCTATGTTAATTAGGGAGATTGGTCTGTAGTTTTCCTTTCTTGTAGTATCTTTACCCAGCTTTGCCATTAAAGTGATATTAGCTTCATAAAATGAGTTTAGTAGTGTGCCTTTTCCCTCAATGTTTTGGAAAAGACACTTCAAAAGGCAGGAATCAAAGGTAACCTCCTCAATTTGATAAAGGGCATATATGAAAAACACATAACCAGCATTTTACTCAATGGTGAGAGACTGAAAGCTTTCCCCCCTAAGATCAGGATGGAGACAAGGATATTCTCTGTCACTGCTATTATTCAACATGGTACTTGAAGTTCTAGCTAAAGCAATCAGGCAGGAAAAATAACTAAAAGGCATCCACATTGGAAAGGAAGAAGTATAACTTTCATTATTTGCAGATGATATGATACTATACTTGGAAAATCTTGAGGAATCTATAATAAAGATAATTGAGCTAATCAACAAATTTAGCAAGGTGGCAGATTATAAAATTAATGTGTAAAAATCTGTAATGTTTCATGACTTAACCAAGGTGTCAAATAAGGGAAAAAATCCGTTCAAAATAGCAACTAAAAGAATCAAGTAACTAGGAATGAATTTAACTAGATAAGTAAAGGACTTGTACACAGAGAACTATATAACATTTCTAAAAGAAATCAAGAAGATCTAAATAGATAGAAAGACATTTCCCGCTCATGGATAAGAAGGTTAAATGTAGTTAAGATGTCAATTCTACCAAAATTGATCTACATATTCAATGTAGTACCAAACAAAATTCCAACAATCTACTGAGAAGACTTGGAAGAGCTAGTTACCAAATTCATCTGGAAGGGAAAGAGACCCCAAATAGCTAAAAGCATCCTAAAAAAGAAGAAGAATGTAGGAGGATTAACACTCCCCAATTTTAAAAATGATTATAAAGCCACAGTGGTCAGAACAGCATGGTATTAGCACAAAGATAGAAGTATTGACCAATGGAATCGAATCAAGAGTGCAGAAATAGACCACCAAATTCTTGGTAAACTGCTCTTTGACAAGGCCCCCAAATCCACTGAACTGGAAGAAAACAGTCTTTTCAATAAATGGACATGGGAGAACTGGATATGAGTAGCCAGAATAATGAAAGAGGAACTTATCCTACACCCTATACAAAAATTAACTCAAATTGAATCTAAAAATTATATGTAAGAACCCATACCATAAAGTTCCTAGAAGAAAATGTAGGGAAACATCATCAAGACCTAGTAATAAGAGGTAGCTTCCTAAACTTTAACCCAAAGCATAAGCAACAAGAAAAAGTATATAAATAGGAACTCCTCAAAATCAAATGCTTTGTCCTTCAAAATACTTTACCAAAAAGGTGAAGAAGCAGCTAACTTAATGGGAGAATATGTTTGGAAATCACACATCAGATAAAAAGCACACATACAGATATCCTGTATACATAAAGAAGTCATGCTACACAACAACAAAAGAACAAATAATTCAAATATAAAAATGGGTTAAAGATATGAATGGACATTTTTCTGACGAGCAAACACAGATGGCTAAAATGCATATGAAAAGATGGTCATTCTCATTAGCTATAAGGGAAATGCAGATCAAGACTACAATGAGATACTACCTCAAGCCTGTAAGAATGGCTCCCATTAAACGAACAGGAAACTGCAAATGTTGGAAAGGATGTGGAGAAACTGGGATATGTATGCACTGCTGGTAGGAATGTATATGGAAGACAGTCTGGTGGTCCCTCAGAAAACTAAATATCAAGTTGCCCTATGACCCAGCAATAGCCCTACTTGGTATATACCCAGAAGAGCTAAAAGCAGTGACACAAACAGACATTTGCACATCAATATTCATAGAAGCATTATTCACAATCACCAAAAGATGGAAACAATTCAAATGGCCATCAATAGACAAGTGGATTAACAAAATGTGGTATAAACATATGATGGAATATTATGCAACACTAAGACAAAATGATGTCCTGAAACACATGACAAGATGGATGAGCCCTGAGGACATAATGCTGAGTGAAATAAACCAGACACAAAAAGGATAGATACTGTATGATTCCACTTTTATGACTATGGGAAAGGTAAAATCAGGGGCTTATAATACAAAATACAGGGACTTAAAGATACATAGAAGCTAGAGATAGGTGAATGGTTAGCTAATGAGTTTGAACTCAAATGTAAAGGAATATATAGAAGTGAAGGTGGTTCACTAGTGGGTCTATAAGTAATATTAACATATTGAAGGTAAACATTGTTGAAAAGGGTTGTATAGACCTATGTGTCCCATTGAGCAACACTAGAAATATAAATAACTTCTTGCAAGAACTACTTTAAAGGTATGATTTGTACACAAAAAGGGTTTAAGTCTAGGATACAGGAGGAAACTGCTATTGCATGCAATGGGCTATGCTCAATAGGAAAATGTCAGCAGTATCACTGCAACAGCAGGGGTAAATAATAAGGGGAGGGACAAGAGTTAAGGGGAGGTTTAAACTTCCTATTTGGTGATGGTGTGTTTATTGGTTATCTTCTCTTGAGAATAATGACATCTAAAATTGAGAGGGTTGATGGACGGTGGATTTTGGGCATTATACATGATGCTTAATGAATGCAGGTAGCTGAAGGATGCACTGACTAAGAAGTAGATTGGTGAACAATGGTGTATACTTTTGATTGAATATTATGCTACTACAAAAAGGAACAAAGTCATGAGGCATGCAACCATGTGAATGAACCTGTATTTGGTGGGGCAAAATAAGCCAGAAACAAAAGAACGATTATTGTATGGTCTCCTTTAGAAAATGCTTATAAGAAAACAAGGTCCCAGATTGTAAGATCTCATAGCAGACAAATTTAGTCCAGAGTGGTAATTATTATGTCTGGATTTTGAGAGGCTGTTTTATATATGTGTAGTCTGGTATTTAGAGATAAGAACAAGGCCAATCAGGTCAAAGTTAAGGTAATTCACATGAGGTATAGACAGTGTTTATATTTTAGAATTGCACCTACTCGAGGCCAAAGGAAGAAAGGTTTATTTTGTCCAGAACCTAAATTTTTTGTAACACAAAGCATAACTCAACCTGTTTTCACAGCTCAGTTGTATAACTGAAACACAGGGAACCCAAAATAAGAATGAGGGCCTTTAATCCTGCATAGTTTAATGTAATGCCTGCATACATCCTAGAATATATTAAGCATATAATCAAAAAGTATTGGCAAAGTGCCTTGAGGGATGGGAATAAAAATATGGAACTATTAAACTTTACCATCAGGGAATCCCCTGATACTGTGTCAAATTTTAGGGACACCTAAATCAATAGGGCAAGCCCTTGATCTTGAAGCTTACTCCTGTGAAGCTCACGCTAGTGGCAGAAAAGCTTAGCCTACCTATAAGTATGTCTAAGAGCTACTTCTGGAGAACCTCTTTTGTTGCTTGGATGTGGCCTTACTCTCTTTAAGCTCAATCCTGTAAGTGAAATCATTCCCTCCCCCCTACATAGGATATGACATCAAGGAGTGAAAGTCTCCCTGACAGCGTGGGAGATAACCCCCAGGGATGAGTTTGGCCCTGGCACTGTGGGATCAACAATTCCATCCTGACCAAAAGGGAGAAAAGAAGTATAACTAATAAAGTATCAGTGGCTGAGAAAGTATTTCAAATAGAGTGAGAGGCTATTCTGAAGATCACCTCACAAGCTTCAGTTAGACATTGCTACCTATCATAACTTCCCAAACACCAACCAAAACCATATCAACCAGTCCTAAAGAACATCTAGGGCAATATATAAGATTCTACTAAGGTTCCATGCACTAGGATAACTTTCCAGAAAGTTACAACCTCCTGATGGGCCCCTGGACCAATTAAGTCCTGAAACTTAAAGGGCCCAACCTCTCTAGAACATCAGTTAGTTCCATCTCCCTATCCCATATTATTGACAGTCCCTTCTAACATGAAAAAGTTAGAATGGTCATAAGCCCAAATACCTCTAAAGAGTTGGATAAAAAGATCAAAGGTGATGGTGGAGTTATACAAAGAAGGTAGGGTTTAACAAATGAATATGATTGTTGAATCACTAAACTGATATTTATTTTAGTCTCCCATATTTGGAGCAGCTAGATGTATAAACCTAAAACTGTGGAATCACAACCTGTACCAAACTCTGAAATCTGTTTTACAACTAATTGCTGTGCTGTGCTGTGCTTTGAAATTTATTGCTTTTTTGTATATATGTTATTTTTCACAATAAAAAGGAAAAAAACTCAATTGTGATGGTAAAATATATTTCTTCCTTCTAGCTTCTTATATTCTGGAGCAACTAGAAGGAAAAATCTGAGATGATAGTGTGGTAGCCCATGAAAAATTCTGGGATCTGTCCTCTAACTACTTGTTAAAGAGTGCTTTGAAAACTATTGCTTTTTTCTTCTTTGATTTGTATATATGTTACATTATACAATTTAAAAAGTTAAAAAAAAATTAGGCCTAAAAGTCACCCCCAGAGAACCTGTTGCTCAGATGTAGCCTCACTCTCTCTAAGCCTACACGGCAAGCAAACTCACCACCCTCCCCCTCTATGTAGGACATTACTCCCAGGGGGAAAAACTCTCTGGCAATGTGAGACAGAAATCCTGGGATGAGCTGGGACTTGGCATCAAGGGATTGAGAAAACCTTCTGGATCAAAAGGAAGAAGAGAGAAATGAGACAAAATAAACTGTCAGTGGCTCAGAGATATCAGAGTCAAGAGGTTATCATGGAGGCTATTACACATTATATAGATAGTTCCATTTTAGTTTATGGTGTATTGGAGTGGCTAGGGGGAAGTACTAGAAACTGGAGCTGTGTTATGTAGCCATGTTTCTTGAAGATGATTGTATAATGATATAGCTTTTACAATGTGACTGTGTGATTGTGAAAACCATGTGTCTGATGCTCCTTTTGACTAGGTATGGATAGATGAGTAAAAAAATAAGATAAAAAATAAATAATAGGGGGGACAAAGGTTAAGGTAAATTGATTAGATTGAAATACTAGCTGTCAATGAGAGGTAGGGGTAAGGGGTATTGTATGTATGAGTTTTTTCTTTTTCTTTATTATTTCTTTTACTGGAGAGATAAAAAATGTTCGAAAAATTATCATGATGATGAATACACAGCTATGTGATGATATTGTGAGCCACTGATTGTACAGCATGTATAGAATGTTTGTATGTCAAGACTGTTTGTATATTTGTTTATTAAGGATTGACAATAAAAAATATTTTAAAAAATCAAATGCTTTGTCCCTCAAAATACTTTGTCAAAAAGGTGAAGAAGCAGCCAACTCTATTGGAGAAAACACACATCAAATAAAGATTTGATAGTCTATATACATAAAGAAATCATACAACACAACAAAAGAACAAACAACCATCCCAATTTTAAAAAAGGTAAAGATATGAATAGATATTTTTCTGAAGAGCAAATACAGATGGAAAAAAGCACATGAAGAGATGCTCATTCTCATTAGCTATAAGGGAAATGCAGATCAAGATTACAATGAGATACCACCTCACTTCTCTAAGAATGGCTGCTGTTAAACAAACAGGAAACTGCAAATGTTGGAGAGGATGTGGAGAAATGGACATAAATGCACTGCTGGTGGGTATGTTTAATGATACAGCTGCTATGGAAGACAGTCTGGTGGTCCCTCAGAAAACTAAATATTGAGTTGCCCTATGACCCAGCAGTACCACCATTCAATATATAACCAGAAGAGCTGAAAGTGGGGACACAAACAGATTTGCACATTGATGTTTGTAGCAGCACTATTCACAATCACCAAAAGATGGAAACAATCCAAGTAGCCATCGATAGATGAATGGATTAACAAAATGTGGTGTACACACACGATGGAATATTATGCAGCAGGAAGGCGAGATGACATCCTGAAGCACATTACAAGATGGATGAGCCTTGAGGACATAATGCTGAGTGAAATAAGCCAGATATAAAAGGACAGATACTGGATGATTTTACTTCTATGATCTTGGTAAAAAAATCAGAGGCTTATAATTAAGAATATGAGGGACCTACAGATACATGGAAGCTTGCAATGGGTAAACAGTTAGCTAATGAGGTTCAACTTAATTGTAAGGGAGCAGATAGAATTGAAGATGATTCACTAGTGGGTATATAAGTAATATTAACATATTGAAGGTGAATATGTGTGAAACGGGTTGTATAGATTCATGTATCCCACTGATTAACACTACAAATATAAGTAAGTTCTTGCATGAACTACTGCAAAGGTATGAATCTTGTACAAAGAGTGTATAATTTCAGGGTATAGAGGAGAAAATGTTATTACGTACTCTGGACTATGTTTAACAGGAAAACATCAACAATAATGCAGCAATACCAGGGGTACACAATGGGGGAGGGACAAGAGTTAATTGGAGATTTGGATTTTCTATTTAGTGAGGGTGCGTTTATTGGCTATCTTTCTCTTAGGAATAATGAAATTATCTAAAATTGAGAGTGCTGATGGACTATTGTCTTTGGGCATTATACATGAGGCGCAGCAAATGGAGGTGACTGAAAGATGCACTGACTGGTAAGTAGATTGGCAAATTAATACTGTGCTGCTACAGAAAGGAAAGAAGTTGTGAGGCATGCAATGATGTGAATGAACCTGTGGGACATGCGGTGAGGCAAATAAACCAGAAACAAAAGAGAAAATATTACATGATCTCATTCAGAAAATATTTATAAGAAAACTTGGGCCTAGATTATAAGCTCTTATAGTAGTCACATTTAGCTCAGAGTGGTAATTGTTATTTCTGGATTTTGAGAGGCTGTTTTATATATGTATAACCTGATATTTAGAGATAAGAATGAAGCTGACCAAGTTGAGAATAAGGTAATTCAGAATACAGGGGTAAGGAAGACATTGTCTATTTTTTAGAACTGTACCTACTCTTTGAGACCAAAGGAAGAAAGGTTTATTTCATCTGGAACCCAAATTTTCTGTAGCACATTATCTAACTCAACCCTGTCTGTATAGATCATTTAAACAAATGAAACAGAGGGAGCCTAGAGTAAGAATGAGAGACTTTTACCCTGTATAGCTTAATATAAAGCCTGAATAACTCCCAGAGTATATTAAACAGATAATCAAAAAGTATTTGCAAAGTCCCTTGAAGAATGGGAGAAAAAATATGGAACTCTTAACCTTTACCACTGGGGAAACCCTGGATACTATGTGAAGCATTAGGGACACCAAATCAATAGGCCAATCCCTTGATCTTGAGGCTTGATCTTGTGAAGATTAGGTATATAGCAGAGAAGCTTAGCTTACCTATAGGTATGCCTAAGAGTCACCTCCAGAGGACCTCTTTTGTTGCTCAAATGTGGCCTCTCTATAAGTCTAACTCTACAAATGAAACCATAGCCATCCCCGCTATGTAGCAAAGGACATCCAGGTGTGAAAGTCTCTATGGTGGCATGGGAGATGACTCCCAGGAATGAGCCTAGCCCTGGCACCATGGGATCAACAACGACCAAAAGGGGGAAGAGAGGTGTACACAAATAAGTGTTTCAGTGGCTGAGAGAGTTCAAATAGAATTGAGAGGCTACACCAGAGTTCACTCTCATGCAAGCTTCAGTTAGACATTGATACCTATGATAATTTGTCAAACTCCAACCAAAGCCATTCCTGCCAATCCTAAAGAATACTTAGGGCATTATATAAGACTCTACAAAGGTTCCAAGCACGAGAGCAACTTTCCAGAAACCTACACACTCCAGCTAGATCCCGGGACCAGGATAAGTCCAGAAATGCAGAGTGGCCAACCTCTTCAGAAAATCAATTAGTTCCATCCCCTTATCTCATATTACTGACAGCCCCTTCCAACAAGAAAAAGTTAGAATAGGCATAGCCCAAATACCCCTAAAGAGTGGGAGAAAAATCAAAGGTGATGGTGGAGTTATACAGAGAAAGTAGGGTTTAACAAATGAGTGTGAGTGCTGAATCATTATATTGAAATTTCTTTGTCTCGGGTTCCTTAGAGCAGCTAGAGGTAAAAGACTTAATATTGTGGAATTGTAACCCATATCAGTCTCTGAAATCTGTACCACAACTAATTGTTGTGATGTACTTTGAAATTTACTGCTTTTTTATACACGTTATTTTTCACAAAAAGAGAGAAGGAGGAGTATAACAGAGAGGATGGGATTTAACAAATGAGCATGACTGCCGAATCATTATATTGATATTTCTTATGGTTTCCAACGTCTTGGAGCACCTAGAAGAAAAAACAAAAAATCGTGGAACTGTAGCCAACACCAATCTTTAAAATCTGCTCTAGAACAACTTGTTAAAATGTACCTGGGAATTTATTGCTTTTTTATATAAACGTTATATTTCACAATTAAAAAAGAAAGAAAGAAAAAAGAACCACCATTACAGAGCACTGGAAATCTACCAAAGGCAGAAAACAAATAGGCAAGTTTTTTGAAAACACTGCTAGAGTATCAGGTAAGAAAACAGGTATCTCCCCAATAAATCCCAGAGTAATTTGGGCAGGGAATAAAGAAGTATTTGCAAAGTTCCCTTGGGGGAATTTGAGTTGTGTTCCAGTAGCCTTGATTCTTGAAGACAACTGTATAAAGATATAACATTTACAACGTGACTGTGTTTATTAGATAGGGTTCTCACAGATGGATTTCAGAGCATGAAGCCTTACAAGCTCTATGTATTTTAGCACAACCTCTGCCCAAAATTTCAGGTTACCACTAAGCTATCAGAAACATGGGTAACCCTCAGGAAGTCAGGCTAAAGGATAAAATAGCAATTTTGAAAATGATCTTGGATATTAATGGCCACTCACTGCAGGGAAGACAAATTCTCCCCAAGTTCCTGAGAACTATAAAAAAAGAAAGAAAAAACATTTTAAAAATGGATAAAACTTAGATATCCTGGCCAAGAAAAAAGGAGGGAAGACAAAAAATAGCAAAATCAACAAATAAAAAAGGGAAAAGACTAAAGCCCTTAAAGAATTTAAATGATCATAAGGGAATAAATATTATGAACAGCATTTTATGAACAAATTACAAAAACAAAGATAAAATAGAAAAATTAATAGAAAGGGACCAATTATCAAAACTGAGTTGGTAGGGGATGGGGGTGGGATGATTCCAAGATGGTACCTTAGTGAAGTGTGGAATTTAGTTTGTCCTCCAGAGCAGCTAGTAAATAGACAGGAACAGTACAGAACAACTGCTTCGGCCACACCAGTGACCAGACACACACCATACACAGTCTGGACAAGCTGGACTGGCTGCGACCCCATACAGAACTATAAGTTCCTCAAGCCATGGAGGCTGTTGCTCCTCCCCCATGGACACAGCAGTCTGGTTCCCCAAAGGGAAAGGAAGAGACTTTACTACAGCAGGGGCATAGCTCAACCAAGTTCCAATTGTGGAATTAATTAACAAATTCTGACTACTAAAAATTGGCCCCCAGCTCAGATAAACCTGGAATAGAAGCTAAAGGTACTAGAAGTTTTTGCCCTGGCAGAGAGAGAGCAGAGCTGCCAGGGGGTGGTGGAAGAGGGAAACAGAGGTTTTTTTGGATCAGACAGCAAAAAGTACTTGAAAAAAGGGCTGGAACCTTAAAAAGGGAGAAGCACATAGAGCCTGAAGATATGTCAAGTAATGTACCAGTACCAACTTAAGCTCTTCATTAACAAACCCAAGGAATGGGGGTCCTGCTCTGGAATAAATTTTTTTTGCTTTGTTTCTACTACTTAGCAGCTCATTAGATAGAACTGCAAGGCTATTCAGGTTCCAAGTATGGCAGGCAAGGGTGGAATTAAGCTAGTCTGAGAAATAAAGTGGCTGGTCAGGTGAAAGGAGTTAATTCCCTGGAGGTTGTGCATTCCCCAGGAGAGGAGTGGGGCCCAGTTCAGATGGATCCCTCCCTCAAAGAATTCAAACCACAGGAACTGGAAAACTAAAGCAATTAAAGCCAGCCTACAACCTCTCCTCTGTCTCAACCATGCCCCCAACAGGGAGAGTCTGCTGAAGTTAAAGGCACCACCACATCACTTTATGCCGGTGGGAAGCAGCAGGCAGACAAGCACCACATACTAGGAAGGACAGGAAAAACACAGAGCCAAGTGACTTTAAAGGGAAGTCTGCCAATGTGCTGGGTCTCACCCTCCGGGAAAAACTGATGCAGGTGACTTTTTCCTTCTGAGAGGAGGCCAGTCTGGTCTGGGAAAATCTAACTAGGGTCATAATATCTGAGTTGACCTTACTAAAAAAAAAAAAAGACTCCATATAGGCAAGGCAAGAAACAGAAAAAACAAGAACTGAAAAATTCTGATCCATTAAACAAAACCTATGCTAGAGGTCTAGAATAAACTGAATTGAATGTCAAAGAACAACTAGAGAACAAAGCCATCCAGCAAAAAAATTCTAGGTAAAAGAGTGAAAACAATCTCCAAAATAAACTAATTAAGGAAATCAAATGCCTAGACATCGGCAAAAAATAATGAGTCATACTAGGAAAATTGAAGACATGGCCGAGTAAAAGGAAGAAAGTAATAATTCAAATGAGATACAGGAGTTGAAACAACTAATTCAGGATGTTCAAACAGACATGGAAAATCTCATCAAAAATCAATTCAATGAGTTGAGGGAGGATATAAAGAAGGCAATGGGCAAACAAAAAGAAGAAGTTGAAAGTCTGAAAAAAATATTCACAGAAGTTATGGGAATGAAAGGCACAGTAGAAGAGACGAGGAAAAAAAATGGAAAGCTACAGTGATAGATTTGAAAGAGGAAGAAGAAAGAATTAGTGAACTGGAAGACTGGGCATCTGAAATCTGATGCACAAAAGAAAATATAAGGAAAACATTGAAAAAAATATGAGTAGGGACTCAGAGAATTGAATGACAGCATGAAGTGCATGAATATACATGGTGTGAGTTCCCCAGATGGAGGAGAGAAGGGAAAATGAGGAGAAAGACTAATGGAGGAAATTATCACTGAAAATTTCCCATCTCTTATGAAAAACATAAAATTAAGGATCTAAAAAGTACAGTGATTCCAAACAGAATAGATCCAAACAGACACACTCTAAGACATTTACTAATCAGACTGACAGATGGCAAAGGAAAAGAGAGAATTTTGAAAGCAGCAAGAGAAAAGCAATCAATCACATACAAGGGAAACCCAAGAAGAGTACATGTGGATTTCTCAGCAGAAACCATGGAGGCAAGAAGACAGTAGTATGATATATTTAAGATTCTAAAATAGAAAAACTGATAATCAAGAATTCTATATCCAGCAAAATTTTCCTTCAAAAATGAGAGGGAGGGCAGGCCACAGTGGCTCAGCAGGCAGAGTGTTCATCTGTCATGCCAGAGACCCAGTTTGATTCCCAGTGCCTACTCATGAAAAAAAAAAATGAGGGGAAGTGGGTGCAAGGGTAATTGAGTGGTAGAATTCTTGCCTGCCTTGTGGGAGACCTGCGTTCAGTTCCTGGTCCATGCACTTCCCCAAAACAAACAAACATGCAAACAAACAAACAAACAAAAATTCAACAAATACTGCTGCAATAATGGGATACTCACATGGAAAAAGAATGAAATGTGACCCCGCTCTACAGCATACAAAAAAAGAAAAAGAGAGGGAAATTAAAACATTTTCAGACAAACAATCACTGAGAGAATTTGTGACCAAGAGACAGGCTCAGCAAGAAATACTAAAGGGAGCACTAGAGACAGATAGGAAAAGACAGGAGAGAGAGAGAGAGGTGTGGAGAAGAGTGTAGAAATGAAGACTATCAATAAATGTAAAAAGAGAAAAAAAAATTAGATATGACACATAAAATCCAGGAGGCAAAATGGTAGAGAAAGTACTGCCTTTACAGTAATAACACTAAATGTTAATGGATTAAACTCCCCAATCAAAAGACACAGACTTGCAGAGTGGATTAAAAAACAGGACTCATCTATATGCTGTGTGAGACTCACTTTAGACCCAAGGACAAATAGGTTGAAAATGAAAGGTTGGAAAAAGATATCATGCAAACAACGATCAGAAAAAAGCAGGAGTAGTTATACTAATATCTAACAAATTAGACTTCAAATGTAAAACAATTCAAAGAGACAAAGAAGGACACTATGTATTAACAAAAGGAATAATTCAACAAGAAGACATAATAATCACAAATATGCACTCAGCAAGACTACTCCCAAATACATGAGGCAAACACTGAAAAGAGAAATAGACACCTCAAGCATAATAGTTTGAGATTCTCCACTCTCATCAATGGATAGAACATCTAGACAGAGGATCAATAAACAAATAGAGAATTTGAATAATACAATAAATGAACTAGGCTTAACATTTATTGAAATTACTCCCCAGAATAGAGGGATACACCTTTTTCTCAAGTGCTCATTGATCATTCTCAAGGACAGACCACATGCTGGATCACAAAGCAAGTCTCAATAAATCTAAAAAGATTGAAATCATATAAAACACTTCCTCAGATCATAAAGGAATGAAGTTGGAAATCAATAACAGGCAGAGGGCTAGAAAATTTAAAAATACATGGATGCTAAACAACACACTCTTAAAACAACCAGTGAGTCAAGGAGGAAAGTATGAGACAAATCAGTAAATATCTTGAGGCAAATGAAAATGAAAATGCAACATATTAAAATTTATGAGATGCGGCAAGGCAGTGCTAAGAGGGAAATTTATTGCCTAAATGCCTATATCAAAAAAGAAGAAAGAGCAAAAATTGAGGAATTAAGTGTTTACTTGGAAGAACTAGAGAAAGAAGAGCAAACTAACCCCAAAACAAGCAAAGGTTAAGAGTAACAAACATTAGAGCCAAAATAAATGAAATTGAGAACATGAAAACAATCAAGAAAATCAACAAAACCAGAAGTTGGTTCTTTGAGAAAATCAGTAAAATTGATGGACACTTGGCAGGGTTGACAAAAAGAAAAAGAGAGAGGATGCAAATAAATAATACCACAAATGGAAGAGGAGATATAACCAATGACCCCACAGAAATAAAAGAGGTAATGAGAGGATACTATGAGCAACTTTATGTTAATAAATTAGACAACATAGATGAAATGGACAACTTCCTAGAAAGGCATGAACAACCAAGATTGACTCAACAAGAAATAAATGACTCCAACAAACCAAATAGATGACCTCAAACAAACAAATCAGTCATCAGGAAGCTCCCAAAAAAGAAAAGTCCAGGACCAGAGGGCTTCACATGTGAATTCTACCAAGCATTCAAGAACAAATTAGTACCAATCCTGCTCAAACTCTTCAAAAAAATTGAAGAGGAAGGAAGGTTACCTAACTCATTCTATGAAACCAACATCAAATCTAACTCATTCTATGAAACCTCATAACCAGACAATGATCCTACAAGGAAAGAAAATTCCAGGCCAATCTCTCTAATGAATATAGATGCGGAAATCCTGAACAAAATTCTTGCAAAGTGAATCCAGCAGCACATTAAAAGAATTATACACCATGACCAAGTGGGATTTATACCCCTAGTGGTATGCAAGGATAGTGCGACATAAGAAAATCAATGAACCTAATACATCATATCAACAAATCAGAGCAGAAAAACCACACGATCTTCTCGATTGAAGCAGAAAAGACATTTGACAAAAGTCTACATCCCTTCTTGATGAAAACACTTTAGAGGATAGGAATAGAAGGGAATTTCCTCAACAAGATAGAGAGAATATATCAAAAACCCAAAGCTAACATCATCCTCAATGGGGAAAGACTGAAAGCTTTCCCCCTAAGATCAGGAACAAGACAAGGATGGCCATTGTTACCATTATTATTCAACATTGGGTTGGAAGTTCTAGCCAGAGAATTACACAAGAAAAAGAAATACAAGGCATCCAAATGGGAAAAGAAGAAGTAAAACCCTCATTATTTGTAGATAATGTAATACTATATGTCAAAAATCCTGAAAAATCCATAGCAAAACTACTAGAGCTAATAAATGAGTAGAGCAAAGTGGCAGGGTACAAGATCAATACTCAAAAATCAGTAGTGGGTGGGTAACAGTGCCTCATTGGCAGAGTTCTCACCTTCCCTGCTGGAGACCTGGGTTTGATTCCTGGTGCCTGCCCATGTTAAAAAAAATAATCAGTAGTGTTTCTACACACTAGTAATGAGTAATCTGTGGAGGAAATCTAGAAAAAAAATTCCATTTACAATTGCATCCAAAACTATAAAGTACTTAGGAATAAATTTAACTAAGGATACAAAAGACCTATACAAAGAGAACTACAAGAAATTGCTAAAAGAAATCACAGAAGACCTAAATAAATGAAAGAGTATACTGTGTTCATGGATTGGAAGACTAAATATAGTTAAGATGTCAATTCTACCTAAATTGATTTATAGATTCAATGCAATATCAACGAATATCCCAAAAACTTACTTTGCAGAAATAGAAAAACCAATAACCAAATTTATTTGGAAGGGCAGGGCACCCCAAATAGCTAAACATATATTGAGAAAGAAAAATGAATTTGGAGGTCTCACACTATCTGACTTTAAGGTGTATTACGAAGCTACAATGGTCAAAACAGCATGGTACTGGCATAAAGATAGATATAACTGACCAACAGAATCAAATAGAGTGTTCAGATATAGGTCCTCTCATCTACTGATCTTTGATAAGGCAAATCAAGCCAACTCACCTGGGACAGAGCAGCCTCTTCAATAATGGTGCTTAGAGAACTGGATGTCCATATGCAGAAGAAAGAAAGAGGATCCAAATCTCATACGTTATACAAAAATTAACTCAAAATGGATTAGAGACCTAAACATTAGAGCTAAGACCATAAAACTTTTAGAAGAAAATCTAGGGAAGTATCTTATAAAACTTGTAGTAGGAGATGGTTTCCTAGATCTTATACCCAAAGCATAAGCATTGAGGAAAGAAATAGATAAATGGGAAGTCCTTAAAATTAAATACTTTTGTGCATCAGAGAACTTTGTCAAGAAAGTAAAAAGGCAGCCTATGCAATGGGAGACAATATTTAGAAAAAACATGTTCTAGCTTGCTAGCTGTTGGAATGCAATATTGCGTAAATGCAATGGCTTTTAAAAAGGGGAATTTAGTAAGTTGCTCCTTTACAGTTTTTAGGCTGTGGAAATGTCCCAATTAAGGCAAGTCTATACAAATGTGTGATCTAAGGCATCCAGGGAAAGATAACCTTGGTTCAAGAAGGTCAATGAGGTTCAGGGTTTCTCTCTCAGCTAGAAGGGAATATAGTGAACATGGTGACATCTTCTAGTTGCCTTTCCAGGCCTTTTGCTTCATGAAGTTCCCTGGGGCATTCTCCTTCATCTCCAAAGGTCACTGGCTAGTGGATTCTGTGGTTCTCTCATCATTCTCGTTACTCTGCTCTGTTGCTCTCCCATCATTCTCCTCATTCTCCCATCTTTCTCCCATCATTCTTCCCATTCTCCTGTCATTCTGAAGTTCTCTCCAAAATGTATCATCTTTTATGGGATTCCAATACATTAATCAGGACCCATGTATAATGGGTGGAGACACATCTCCATCTACTCAAGTTTAATACCCACAATTGATTGGGTCACATCTCTATGGAGATAACCTAATCAAGCTCCCAACCTATAGTACTAAATAGGGATTAGAAGAAACCATTGCTCCCACAAGACTGATTAGGATTAAAACATGGCTTTGCTAGGGTACATAAATCCTTTCAAACCAGCACACCACACATCAGATAAGAGTTTAGTATCCAGAATATATAAAGAAATTCTTAAACTCAACAACCAAAAGACAAAAAACCTAACTAAAAAACGGGCAAAAGACATGAACAGAC
The DNA here is from genome assembly GCA_004026745.1 of Myrmecophaga tridactyla. Lineage (NCBI taxonomy): Eukaryota > Metazoa > Chordata > Mammalia > Pilosa > Myrmecophagidae > Myrmecophaga > Myrmecophaga tridactyla. The sequence continues at coordinate 47,525 of PVIY010002167.1, read as the reverse complement.
ACTTACAAGAGAAAATACAAATGGTTAAAAGGCACATGAAAAGATACTCAACTTCACTGGCTATTAGGGAAATACAAATCAAAATCACAATAAGATATCATCTTACATCCACCAGAATGGCCATTATGAAAAAAAAAAAACAGAAAATGATAAGTGCTGGAGAGGATATGGAGAAAGAAGCACACATTCATAGTTGGTGGGAATGTAAAATGGTATAACTGCTGTGGAAAGCAGCTTGGCAGTTCCTCAAAAAGCTAAGTATAGAATTGCCAAATGATCCAGCAACCACATTTCTAGGTATCTAATCAGAGGACATGAGGGGAAGGTCACAAATGAACATTTGCACACCTATGTTTATAGCAGCTGCCAAGAAATGGAAATAGTCAAATGTCCATCAACAGATGAGTGGCTAAACAAGCTGTGGTATACACATACAATGGAATATTACACAACTGTAAGACAGAATAAAGTCATGAAGCATGTAACAACATGGATGGATCTTGAAGACATTACGCTGAGTGAAATTAGCTAGAAACAAAAGACAAATATTGTATGGTCTCACTGATATGAACTAACACTAGTGAGTGAACTTGGAGAATTTCAGTTAAGAACATAGGGTATCAGGAGATAGAAATAGGGTAGAGATTGGGCAACTGGAGCTGAAGGGATACAGATTGTTGAACAGGACTGACTGTAAAAATTCAGAAATTGATAGCACAATACTACGTGATTATAGCACAATTATTAAGTACACTTAATGAAACTGGAAGTGAGATGATAGAGGGAGAAGGGTTGGGAACAAGTATGAAACCAGAAGGAAAGATAGACAATAAAGATTGATATGGTATAATTTAGAATGCCTAGAGTGTATTAACAATGGTGATTAAATGTACAAATTAAAAAATGTTCTTGCATGAGGAAGAGAAAAGGAATGTCAGTATTGCAGGGTGTTGAAAATAGATGGTCATTCATATTTTAAAACTTCAACTTCTGTGTGAGACTAAAGCAAAAAATGTTTATTTGGCACAAAATTTATATTTTGACTAATGCATTTCCTAATTTAACTTGCATGGTCAGCTTAATTGAACACCAATAACTACATGGAACCTTGAATAGGGCGTGAGATTTTGTCAGTTTATCCTGCTTAGTGTGGTGCCCCAATAAATCACAGAGTGATCTGAACAGTGAATAAAGAAGTATTTGCAAAACAGGGAGAAAGGGGAAAAAATTCAACTTCCCCATTTGGAGAATTTCTGATATTTTCACAGGCAGGGGTACAAACAAATCAACAGGCCGAGCCCTCAATCTTGGGTTTTGCCCCTATGAAACTTACTCCTGAAAAGGATAGGCTAAGCCTACTTAAAATTAGGCCTAAGAGTCATCCCCAGAGAACTTCTTTTGTTATTCAGAAGTGGCCTCTCTCTCTCTCTGAGCCTACATGGTAAGTAAACTTACTGCCCTCCCCACTCTATGTGGGACATGACTCCCAGGAGTGTAAATCTCCCTGGCCACATGGAACAGAAATCCTGAGATGAGTTGGGACTTTTCTTCAAGGGACTGAGAAAACCTTCTCAACCAAAAGGGGGAAGAGAGAAATGAGACGAAATAAAGTGTCAGTGGCTCAGAGATATCAAACAGAGTCGAGAGTTATCCTGGAGGTTATTCATATGCATTATATAGATGTCCCCTTTTTAGTTTATGGTGTATTAGAGTGGCTAAAGAGAAGTATCTGAAACTGCAGAGCTATGTTTCAGTAGCCATGTTTTTTGAAGATGATTGTATAATGATATAGTTTTTACAGTGTGACTGTGTGTTGTGAAAATCATGTGTCTGATGTTCCTTTTATCTATGGTATGGACAGATGAGTAAAAAATATGCATAAAAATGGACAAATAATGGGGGGAGAGGTTAAAACAAATTGAGTAGATTGAAATACTAGTGGTCAATGAGAGGGAGGGGTAAGGGGTATGGTATGTATGAGTTTTTTCTTTTTTCTTTTTTATTTCTTTTTCTGGAGAGATACAAATGTTCAAAAAATTATCATGGTGATGAACACACAACTATGTGATGATATTGTGAGCCACTGACAGTACACCATGTATAGAATGTTTATATGTCAAGAATGTTTGTATGGTAAGTTTTACAGTAAAAATATTTTTAAAAAAATTAAAAAAAAAACCTGGTTCAAAAAGAATTGGAAAATTACCTTTGTCAAGTGAAAGAAATTTAATTAAAATTTTTAATTTTCCCACCTAGAAAGTGCCAGCACCAGAAACACTCATTGAAAGTTCTTTGAAACATTTGAGAAAGAAATGCAAATACTAAACAAATTATTTCAGAAAATTGAATACAAGGAAACTATTTCCCAACTCTTTCTGGCTTAACCTAAACAAGAGTCAGAATAAGGCATCAGAAGAAAAGAAGTAATGACTGCTATCTCTCATGAACATAGCTTCAAGATATAAAAAGGAATATACCCTATGACAAAGTGGGGTTCTCCAAGAAGTAAAGATATTTAAACATTAAAAATCTATTTGTGAAATATTAATAAAAGAAAAGAAAGTTATGATTGTCACAAAAATATAACAAAAGCATGCGACAAAATTCAACTCCCTTTAAGGGAGAAGATAATAATTCTCAGGAAACAAGGAATTGAATAGAACTTCCTCATCATAGTACAGGTTATCTATAGGAACCCACGGTTAACCTTAAAACTAATACTAAATAATTGAATAATTTCCCCTTAAGATTAAGAACAAAGTAAGGATGTCAGTTTGCACCATCTCTGTTCAACATTTTACTAAATAAACGAAAAAAATTAGAGACATAGGGTTTAAAAAGGTAGAAGTAAAACTTTATCCACAGACAAAATAATTTTTTGTAGAAAATCCAAAACAATCCTCAAATAAGCTGTTAGAAATAATAAGCAAGTTTAGCAAGGTCACCTGATAGTACCTTAATATGCAAAAATCAGTAATACTTCTAGATATTATCAATAAGGATCTGGAAGTGAAATTAAGAAACACTTCCATTCACAAGAGAAGAAAAATTGAAAAGATCTAACAAAAGAAGATTGCTATAAAAACTACAAAACATTACCGACAAAATTAAAGAAGACAGATACACATTTTATTTTAAAAGGCACTGCAATTTTTACTAATGATTTTAACATATAAAGAGGTGTAAAATCTTATCTCATCTTCACAATTAAAAAAACTGGTCAAAATGGAAACCAACGTCACTTCTTAGACTAGTCAACGAACTGAGATCACAAGGCAAACCACCATCCTAAAATCTGGAGAGACACACTGAGATCTGCTTACCGCAAGCACAAGCTGCTGGAGTCATAAGCAGGCAGGGACACTCTCCTGGTAATTCTGTCCAATTACTGAAGGTTGAGAGTAGACTAGCAGAAGAGTGAAACATTCCATGGCCACACATTTGGGACTGGGATGACATACTGTTATGGGCTTTACCTGCAGGAACTCCACAAGTTCTCACAGTGAACATCTAACAAAAATCTCCTGTTAGCTCCGAAAGGGACAAGGGAAGTATGCCCAGAGACTTCTCCATAACAAAAGCCTATTCTCCAGGGAAAAAGACTTTGCTAGAGTGTTGTCCCAGCTAGAGGAAAGGCACTGCTCTCACTCCAGCCACTCTAGCCTTCCTGTCTCACCTAAGTAGAGAATAAAATAGTGGATCAACAGGAGCCAGGTTTGAAAGGAAATAGGTTGGGAAAGCTACAGCCAAGAAAAGGAGTAGGAAGCTGGAGGGAAAATGCTATACCAAAGTAGAAACACTTGTAAAGATCACAGCTCCAAGACAGAGGTTCACTAAAAGACTAAGATGTAATTGAAAGATTGTAAAATACTCTCCCTACCCTTGCCACATTTTACAACCAGATCAACAGGGCTAATATATAAAAACGGTATTATATCTCAAAAGCTACAATGCACAGACTCTCTCTGAGGAGGGGTACATAAGGAAGCCCAAAGTCAAGAGGGAAGAAACAAAGTCACTACAAGAATTTCAAGCCTCTCATACCTATAGCTACATCAGACACTAAACAGAGTACAAATCCTACCTATATTAACATAAATCCTCACAGTAAAATCCTATTTAAGTCAGTTCCTATTGCCTGATATACAACAAAATTGTAAGGCATGATAAAAGCTAGAAAAATATATGTAGCCTAAAGAAACAAATCAAACATTATAATTATATTCGGATATGGCAAGGATTTTGGAATCACTGGACAGGGAATGCAAAATAAGTATGATTAATAAGTAAAGGACTTTAATGGGAAAAATGATACAATGTACAAAAGCAGATGGTAAATGAAAGCAGAGAGATGTATTCCATGAAAGTATAAAAGGAAATGCTAGAAATCTAAACCACCATAATGAAAATCAAGTATGTCTTCAATGAGCTCATGAATAAACGTAACACAGTCAAGAAAAGCACACCAGAGTTTGAAGGTAGGTCAATAGAAACTTTGCAAACTAAAATGCAAACAAAAAAGAAAACAATGTAAAAGAACAAAACAGAAAATCCAATAACTGAAGGACTATTTCAAAAAGGTGTATGTGTTTAATTGGAATACCAGAAGGTGGAGGAGAAGGGAATAGAGCAGAAGAGCTATTGAAGTAAGAGTGACTGAGAATTTTCTAAAATCAAAGGGAAACATCAAACCACAAAACCATAGATCCAGGAAGCTCAGAGAACACCAAGCAGGATAAATACCACATATCATTTACCTAAGCCTCATATTGAACTGCAGAAAACCACAAACAAAATCTTGAATGAAAGCAAAGAGGAAAACATCTTACCTGTAGAAGAATAAGAATAAGGATTTCAGTGAATATCTCATAAGAAACCATGTAGGCCATTCAAGGAAGAAAAGAATGAAGTGAAATATACTTTTTTTTAAGTGTGGAAGGAAAAATAATCAACTTAGAATCAACTTAGAAAGAAAAATAATCAACTTAGAAATCAACTTAGAAATCCAGTCTTATTATCTTTCAAAAGTGAATTTGATATAAAGATTTTCTCAGAAAAGCATAACCAAGGGAATGTTTTAATCAGCAGGCCTGCTCTGCAAGAAATGTTAAAATATGTTGTCAGACAGAAGTAAGATAATATAGGCCAGAAAATTCATATCTAGATTTTTAAAAAAGAGAATAAAGAAGGAATAAATGGAGATAGAAACTCATAAGGATAATAAAATTAGAAAGAAATTTCTTAAAAGCAACCAAACAGCAAAAACTGAAAAAGTGATGGAGGCATCATACAGGTCTGAGATCTAGGAAAGTCAAATATTAAGCAGCACTGGGAACAGCTAAGAAATAACCTGATTTTTTCACAGTTATTAGAAGATTCAGGCACTGGAAGCACTCAATACCTCTGGAACTCATGGTGAAGAGAGTTAGTCAAAATACAGATTGAGAAAAGCTGCTTGTGAGATTGGTAGATTTCTACTCACCTTTACATATCCAAAGAAATCTTAAGTTTATCTTTGCTGAGTGTAAACAGAGGATTTGTGGACTGGAGAATTCCAGATCAGATGAGCTCCTAGGCACCACACAAAAGCAGGAGGATTAAATGGTCATATGACAGCCAATTGAGAAGACTTTCAAGCTCCTTTTGAATCTAGACAGACAGACATCTACCTACTTGGCAGAAAATTGGAAGTCTCTTCTGTTGCGGGTGGAGAGGAGACAAAGAAAGCACTCAGGAAAAATAACTGATGCTATTAATACCCCAGTAAATTTCAAAGCCTACAGAATAGCCCTCTTTGAGAAACAATCATTTAAAAATTATGAATACAGTAGTAAGTATGACAGTATTTATTTTGAATGAGAAAAAACATCACTACAAATTAAAAACATATAAAATCAGATAATTACCACAAGCTCCTCAAAATCCAAAAAATATATATATTATTATTTATTAACTGTGTGGCATATCTCTTGTTTACCTATTATATTTTTTGCTCCCATTCTCCTGATTACCTCCTTATTGTCAACAAATATGCTACAATTTTCTTTAGAAAGAACAGTTAGACAATTGCGTCTTTAGCAGGGAAGATCGAGATTTAATTTTACTATTGATAGTTTTGAAAAGTAATTTCTACTCCACAATTCAGTATAGGTAATGTCATGTTAATATTTAAGTGGTTGTCAAATATGGATGAACCTCTGACAAGTAATAGCCATCAATGAGAACTGTAAACTCCACTAACAATTTTACATGATCAGAAGAATATACGGTAGACAAACTTCTTTATCCATACTTTTAAGATCTTGATTTCCTCTACTACCAGTACAATTCTAATCTTGGCTAGCACAGGGCGCAATTATATTTTTCTGTGAACTCTGACCAGTACTTTTACATCAGATGAGGATAAATTGGCAAAGTACAGTTAATGGTATTCTTGGAGGTCATTTCCACAGTATCATAGTTAACAACAGCTTTATTTTATACAGAAGTGTCTGGTAACTACAGTGCTATATCTCAGTAAACCCAATTTGTATATATACCCCAACTCAACTTTCCCTTTACTGGACCTCCAAACACCCACAATCATTCCAACCCCGGCCAACACAAGCAGAAGTATGTTGAAAGTGAGCCAGAAGTGGGAAGAGACAATGGCTTTGTGATTTAATTTTACAACAAAAAGAAAAACGTTTTTAAGTGACCATATGAACACATTGCTGGAATTTCTCCTAAGGACCTTGGAAGGGGTACAGGCAAGTAAAGGACCTGAAACTTAAACTTCCTTAGATTCATCATAAATTCATTATTGATTGCTACTCATTTTAGCATGCCAAGGGTTTTGAAACAATGCAAACAAATATGTTGCAGAATAGATACAGCATTCTTTTCTTTATAAAGAGAAAGGGAGGGCGGGGATGTTTTGAAAGGAGAAACTAAGAAACGATTATTATCTTGTCAATTTGGGCATACTCCAAAGCTGAAGCTACAGCAGAGTTATGTGAGTCAGATGACTGGGCCTACCATCAATGACCACAAACTTTTGCTGCTTAAATCAAGTGTTTCATTGAATCTAAGACCAAAATTTATCTCCAAGACCTGTGAGATCCATTCCAGTAACAACCTCTTTTTGAGGACATCCGCATGGAATTTTATTTCTTTATTACAATTACTCCCCTTCTTTTGAGATGACTTCAGTGACTTTACATGATTTATAAAAGGAAAGTAAAGACCCAAAAATAAGCAATGTGTTACCCGAATGGAAATCACAGCATGAAAACCTATGCAGCCCCTTTACTAGTGTACCTTGTTGAATGAAGGTCTGATGCAATCCAACAGATTCATGGGTTTGGAAACTCTCCCAGTGCAAAACAGTATACAGGGAGAAATCAGCATCTGAATTTGTCATTATACAATTGAAAGGACCTCAACCAAGACATATATATATAAAATGACAAGAAAATGAGATTCTGTAAAGAAGTGTGAAATATGAATACTCTGATCCACTGCTAATATTTGAAATATTTATACTGATAATTTGTCCCTGTGACACTGGCTAACCAGCCACAGAAAATAGGGCCAGGAAAAAATTGTATTATATGAAACTGATTCAAAACACCTTTTAATTTTTTATTTATAATTAAAAGAAACTACCTTATACATTTTCAGTGTTTCTTCTCCCTTTTTACGAAATAGTAAACCACTAACTATTCGAGCACCAAATGATTGACAACTCTGAAAGCAATTCTTGTTGCTTTTGGGGGTGAGGCATATGTTTAGGAAAGGGATGTGACAGGGAAGATGAATTAACCTCACCAATATGGCAGAGTTCCTTTCAAGGTAATACCTGTAAAACATTTAAGGACTGTGCAAGAGAAATGATACAAAACTTGGAAAAAGGGCAAGATGAAAACTGCTTAATTTTTTTCAAAGTGTTTTCTCATAAGTTCTCCTTATGAACTTATCCATTATAGAATTCTTATATATATAGAATTTTATATATATATATATATATATATATATATATACACACACATATACATATAGAATTATAATGGATATGAATTTATCCGTTATAGAATTCTTTGGAGAAATGGTATGTTTATTAAAAATCAAACTGACATTTTAGGTTTAGCACACTGAAACAATATACAGTATATCCAGTAGAGCAAAATTATATTTCCTAACTTATTTACTTTTTAAATGATATTAAGTAAATCAATTAGATATGCTTAGTAGGCCATTGCCTGATAGTATAAGAAGCAACTGGTAATAACAGGCATAAATAACAAGTAAGCTGACCCCCAAAGCCAGAGCTTCAGCTGATGTCTGAGAAGTAACCTTAAGCAGGCAATTCTACATATATAGGATCAGACCATCAGCACTTCCTTAAATGTTAGAGAACAGTAAGCTATGGAAAGTGAGAGAAGGCTGCTATCAGAGTTATACTATATATTAGGATTCTGGGGAAGACAGTGGAATACAGGACAAAAGGGCACACTTCTCCTATGAAAAACAGCTAGTAGATAGGCAGAAACTGTCTGAATCAATGGTGCTGGGTTTTGGAGGCCCCACAGCACCCAGGAAAGAGCAGAACAAGGTGAATAAGAAGATGAAGCACAAACTGTGAGTAAATTACCCTTGCAGCAATTCTCATTGCCCACCCCCCCACCCAAAAGACTTGCCTCCAATAAGGTTCCTAGTTGGCTCCACAGACGAGAAGAGAGTGAAAATCTTTCACCCAGGAAAAGGGTGGAGGTGCATGACACAGTGGAGTCCTGAGCATGGCTTCTGTTTAGCAAGTTTGGATTGCCAGGTTCTGGCTTTGAATTGTAGTTCTAGCCTGCTGGAAAAGGAACTCCAGTGGCCATTGTTTCATTCCCTAAGAAAGTCAAAAGATAGACCAGTTGAAGTAAGTACTGTCTTTACAGCAAAAACATCGAATGTTAAAGGAATGAATTTTCTAATCAAAATACACAGACTGGCAGAGGAATAAAGAAATATAAGCTGTCTATATACTATCTACAAGATACTCACCTTAGGCCCAAGGATATAAATAAGCTGAAAATGAAAGGTTGGAAAAAGATATCCCACACAAACAGTAACTAAAAAAAAAAAAAAAAAAGCTAGGTTAGCTATACTAATATTGGACAAAATAGACTTTAAATGTGAAACAGTATAGGAGACAAAGAAGGACATTACATATTAATAAAAGGGGAAATTCACTAATATGGAATAACAATCATAAATATTTATTTATCTAACTAGGAAGCCCCAAATACATGAGGTAAACACTAGCAAAACTGAAGAAGGAAGAAATAGATGTCTCTACAATAATAGCTGGAGACTTCAAAACACCACTCACATCAGGAGAAGGAAAATCTAGACAAAAGCTCAATAAGGGAGGATGCAAGGGTAGTTTAGTGGTAGAATTCTTGCCTGCCATGCAGGAGACATGGGTCCAAATCCCAGCCCAAGCACTTCCCAAACAAACAAATCAACGAAAAACCAAATGAAAAAAAAATTCAGCAAATTGTGCTGCAATAAGGGGATACTCACATGGAAAAAGAATGAAATGTGACCCCTATCATCCAGCATACCAAAAAAAAAAAAAAAGCTCAATAAGGAAACAGAGAACATGAATAATATGACAAATGAACTAGACCTGACAGACCATTACACACCCAATGAACAGGATATACACTGTTCTCAAGTGCTCATGGATCATTCTCCAGGACAGACTCTGTGCTGAGTCACAAACACGTCTCAATAAATTTAAAAAGATGGAAATTATAAAAATCTCTTTCTCTGATCATAATAGAATGAAGCTGGAAATCAATAAGAGGCAGAGAACTGGAAAATTCATAATACATGGAGGCTGAAAACACACTCTTAACAATCAGTGGGTCAAAAAAGAAATTCCAAGAGAAATCAGTAAATGTCTTGAGAACACAACATATTAAAACTTAAAGGTTACAGAAAAGGCAGTGCTGAATGGGAAATTTACAACAATAAATGCATAAATTGAAAAGGAAGAAAGTGGGTGGGCCACGGTAGGTCAGCGGCAGCGTTTTCGCTTGCCATGCCAGAGACCCAGGTTGATTCCCAGTGCCTGCCCAAGCGAAAAAAAGAAAGAAAGAAAGTGCTAAAATCAAAGACCTAAAACTGCAAACCTGGAGAAACTAAAAAAAGAACAGAAAACTAGTGAATTTTTTTCAAACATTACAAGAAGAATTAAAACTAATCCAGCTCAACTCTTCCAAAAAATTGAATTGTAGGGAACACTATCTGTGTTAGTCAGGGTTCTCTAGTGAAAAGGAACCAACAGGAGAGATCTGTGAATATGAGATGTATAAAGGTGTCTCACACAACTGTGGGAATTGAAGAGCCCAATATCCATAAGGTAGGCTATGAAGCTGGAGGCTCCAATGAAGAATCTGGATGAACTCCACAGGAGAGGCTCACTGGCTGAACAAGCAGTGAAAAGAGTCTCTCTTCTTCTTTAAGAGACTTTAATTGACTGGATTATCTTCTTGAGCATTCACACAGGACACAAATATTTTCAAGTTCTTTGCACACTCAGAGAGGTCTATCCACATACCTCTTCCCCAGACCTCTTTGTCACCAATTTTCTAATCATGCTCCTTCCAAGTACCTGACCATCCAGCCAAACCATTAGCAACAGCCAGTGAGTCAGTATACAAACACATCTCTGGCCAGTTCTCCTTCAAAGCAAAATGAACAACCAGGAGCACTGCTCTAAGTTCAGCCCACTGGGAGGATTTCCTCCTCACTACTGTCTTTTAAGGACTTCCAAGAATGGGGCTGTAGTGCTGCAACTGTCTACTTCCAAGTGGTCCCTGCATATCTTGCACAGCCATCTGTAAATCAGGACCTAGTTTTCTCTTCCTCAGCCAGCTGACTGTAAGGAATTCCCCAAGAGGCCATAGCTCTGGTCTGGGAAAGAGAAGGTAATGTGGTAGTAGTGAGGGCCAGGGATGTTTGGGCCACTTATTCATATAACTTACTTGTGCCTTCAGGACCTTCTCAGGCCCTATCTCATATAAACCATATCCATTTTATGATGGAGAGTTGCTGTGCGTGCCCAACTTTATGGTTTTGTGGGTCAGACAACACTCTGCTCTAATGATAGGCAACTCACATCTCATGGTAACTTGGTGGCCTATAGTTAAATGTTCAGTCTCTACTAAGGCCCAGTAGCACACTAAAAGCTGTTTCTCAAAAAGAGGTTAGTTATCTGCAGTGGATGGTAAGGTTTTGCTCCAAAATCCTAAGGGTCTATGTTGTGGCTCTCCTATAAGGTTCTGCCAAAGACTCCAGACCTATTTGCCACTGACACTTCCAGAACCATTGATCTGCTGGATCATATGGCCCAAGTGGCAGAGCAGCTTGCAAAATGACCTGGATCTGTCGCACAGCCTCTTCTTGTTCCAGTCCCCACTCAAATCTAGCAGCTTTACTGCTCACTCAATAAATGGGCCAGAATAGCATACCCAAATGAGGAATATGTTGTCTGCAAAATCCAAAGAGGCCAACTAGATATTCTGTCTCTTTTTTGGCAGCAGGAGGGGCCAGGTGCAACTGCTTAACCTTCACCATAGAAGGGATATCTCAACATGCCCCACACCACTGGACACCTAGAAATTTCACTGAGGTGGAAGGCTCTATATTCTCGTTGGATTTATCTCCCATCCCTTGACATCCAAATGTCTTATCAATAAGTCTAGAGTAACTGCTACTTCTTGCTCACTAGATCCAGTCAGCATGACATCATCAATATAATGGACCAATGTGATGTCTTGTGGAAGGGAGAAACGATCAAAACACCTGCAGACAAGATTGTGACAGAGGGCTGGAGAATTGATATACCCTGAGGCAGAACAGTGAAGGTATACTGCTGGCCTTGCCAGCTGAATGCAAATTGTTTCTAGCGGTCCTTACTGACAGCTATTGAGAAAAAAGCATTTGCCACATCAATAGCTGCATACCAGGTACCAGGCAATGTACTGATCTGCTCAAGTAATGATACCACATCTGAGACAGTAACTGCAATTAAGCACCTGGTTAAGTTTACAATAACTCACTGTCATCCTCCAAGACCCATCTGTTTTCTGCACAGGCCAAATAGGAGAGTTGAATGGGGATGTGGAGGGAATCAATACCCTTTCATCTTTCAAGTCTTTAAGAGTGGCACAAATCTCTGCAACCCACCCAGGAATACAATATCACTTGTGGTTCACTATATTGCTAGGTAGGGGCAGTTCTAGCAGCTTCCACTTGGCCTTTCTTCCCATAATAGCCCTCACACCACAAGCCATAGAACCAATATGGGGATTCTGACAGTCACTGAGTATATTGATTCCAATTATGCATTCTGGAATTGGGGAAATGACCACAGAATGGGTCCAGAGAACCACTGAACCCACTGTGAGCTGGACCTGAGCTGAAACTCCATTGATCACCTGACTTCCATAAGCCCCTACTCTGACTGGTGGACCAGAGTGATATTTTGGGTCTCCTAGCATTAGTGTCAATTCTGAGCCAGTGGCTAATAATCCCAAAATATGTGATCATTTCCTTTTCCCCAGTGTATGGTCAATGTGGTAAAAAGCTGTAGGTCTTCTTGGGGAAGTCTGGGAAGAAGGTTAGCAGTATAAATTTTGGGCAATGTATAAGGGTCCTTCCCCAAAGATACCCAGCCCTCCCCTCATTCGAGGGGCTCAGGGTCTGTAAACTGTCTCAAGACTGGGAATTGATTTAGGAGCCATGATTCCATGTTTCTGTGATTCAGGTTAGATTTCTGTTCAACTTGACCTACAATTCTTTGGCTTATACTGCTCAAACAAGAACTAAGTAGCATTTCCCGCAGCAATATCTGACTTACAGAGAAGGGAAAAAACAGAGCTCTTCAGGAATGATGGAGTTTGTCTCACAAATTTATTTCTCAAGGTTCTGGTGAAAGATGTGTCCTCTGGACATCTGGAGTGTGTGAGTAGGTCTTCCATGATAAATCCACTCTAAAATGCCCATCTTTTTAAATCTTTGGATTTCCTCATCTGCTTTATACAAGGGCAATTCTGACATTTCTACCTGAGGTAATTTTGGTCACCTCTTAAACCATATTTCAGCCAACATCCAAACAAACTGTTAATGCCCTTTCTAACCCCTCGAGCTACAACATGGAATGCAGAATCCCAGCTTAGTGGGCCCATAGGAATAAATTCAGCTTGATCCAACTTTATATTCCTTCCAGCTTATCCCTCACCCTTAAAATCTATTTCCACACCTATTCCCCTTATTTCTGTCTATATAGATAGGAAAACTTATGCAATTCTTTTGGAATATAGTGTACCTCTTCATAGGTCACTCTTTGTACCTCACCTTTCAGGGCCTGTTGGGAGTTTAGTCTAGTTATAAGTCTTGAACAAAAGAGGTGTTGTAGGGGTGGTCATAAAAAGAAATAGAGGTGTCTTTCAAGCCAATTACCTCAAGCATTCCATTGCAGTTTAGTCTGGTGAAACAGGATTAGCTGCCCCAGACAGAGGAATGAGGAGGTGGTCACAGGATTAAAAGGCAGTGAAGGGTTCTCAGTAGGTGGACTTTGGATGGCAGACTCCTCTGAGGAGACTGTGGCCTCAAGGCAGTCCATTACAGATCTTTCTAGCAAAGGCTCAGCAGATTCCAGGGATCCAGTCCCCCCATTGCCATAATTATCAAGCCATTTGATCCTACATTTCAGGATCCCATTCTTTTCCAATCAAAGTCCTTACTTTAATAGCAGACACCCTACAGGGTTGAGATTTTAGTTTACATTGTAAATCTGCTACTCACACAAAGAGGCTTTGTGTCTGATTTTCAGAGATCTCAAGTCTGTGACCACAGGAAATAAGATTTTCTGTCAGAGCACATGTGGAAATTTTTACATCTTTCATAGGGTGCTGAAGTTTCAAATTTGAAGCCTTCAACTCATCCCTTTCCCTCATCACTGTATCCAGTGTATCTAACAACAACCATCTAACTTCATTATACCTCTTAATTCCACAAAACTCCTTAAAAGCGTAAAAAATATCATCACCCAGAGACTTACCTCATATAAGCATACAATTAGCCAAATCTAATGGTGATATTTTGAGTATCTCTTTTGCCAACTCACCCCATGGACTGTCAGTGTCATCTTGAATATTGGAAACAGAGTCATTAGTGCCTCTGATTCTAGTCAGAGTAGAAAACCAATTGAAAGAAAACATTTTTAAGATTCTGTTTCTCAAAAACCACTCCTAGTACCAAGCTGTTTTAGTTTCTCTAGAGAAACAGAACAGGAGAGATCTGTAAACATGAGATTTATAAAGGTGTCTCATTCAAGTGTGGGAATGAAAGAGTCTAAAATCTGTAGGGCAGGCTGTGAAGCTGGCAGTTCCAACGAAGGGTCTGGACAAACTATAGGAGAGGCACCCTGGCTGAAGAAGGCATGAAAGAGTCTCTCTTATTCCTTAAAAGCCTTCAACTTATTGGGTTATCTCTTGTGGGAGATACACCTTACTTGATGACAGATGTAATCAGTCAAAGATGCAATCAGCTGACTGATGACTTAATACATCAGCCTTCTGGTTTATCAACCAGTCATTAAATATTCTTGCCACAATGGTCAGGCCAGTGCTTGCCTGACCAGACAACTAGGCATAATCATTTGGCCAAGCTGATACCAGAACCTAGCCAACACACTATCTATCTCAATAAATGAAGCAAACATCACCCTAACATCAAAGCCAGATAACCCTACAAGAAAAGAAAATTACAGAGAAATCACTTTAATGAATATTGATGCAAACATTCTCAACAAAACATTTACAAATCAAATCCAACAGCACATTAAAAGAACCATAAACTACAGTCAAGTTTTTATGAAAGGTTTGCAAGGGTGATTCAACACAAGAAAATCAGTAATGTAATACATTACATTACCAAATTAAAGTGGAAAAACCATATGATTATCTTGGCATTTGACAAAATCCAGCACCCTTTATTGATAAAAACACTTAAAGAGAGAAATAGAAGGAAAGTACTTCAACCCAACAAGGAGTATATATGAAAACCCACAGCTAACTTAATACACAATGGTGAAAGAATAAAAGCTTTATCTGAAATAGAACAAGGATGCCCACCACTGTTATTCAATATTGTGCTAGAAGTTCTAGCTAGAGCAATTAGACAAGAAAAGCAAATCAAAGTGATCCAAATCAGAAAGGAGGAAGTAAAAATTTCACTATTTGTAGATGGCATGATTCTACATTCAGACAATCCCAAAAAATCAACAACAAAGCTACTAAATGAGTTCAGAAAATGTCAGGACACAAGATTAGTACACAAAATAAGTAGTGTTTCTATACATTAGCAATGAGCAATATGAGGAGAAGATTAAGAAGAAAAAAACTATTTGCAATAGCAACTAAAAGGATCAAATGTGGATGAATAAATTTAACCAAGGATGTAAAAGCCCTGTACTTAGAAAATAAACAAAACATTGCTAAAAGAAATAAAAGAAGACCTAAATAAATGAAAGGATGTTCTGTATTCATGGGTTGGAAGATTAAATATCATTATGAAGTCAATTCAACATACATGATTTATAAATTCAAAGCAAAATCAATCAAAATTCCAACAGCCTAGTTTTCAGAAATGGATAAGCCAATTATCAAATTTATTTGGATGGTAAGGGGACCTGAATAGCTAAAAACACATTTAAAAAAGAACAAACTGTTTGGACTAACGCTTCCTAACTATATTACAAAGATAAAGTGGTCAAAACAGCATGGTACTGGCAAAAAGATAGATATAGTGATCAAAGGAGTCAAACAGAGTTCAGAAATAGACCCTCACATCTATGAACAATTGATATCCACTCAAATGGAACAGAACAGTTTCTTCTATAAATAGTGCTGGGAAGACTTGATACCCATATGAAAAAGAATGAAAGAGGGTCTCTATTTCATATCTTAAACAAAAATTAACTCAAATGATCAAAGACCTAAATATGTGAGCCAATGCCATAAAACTCCTAGAAGAAAATGTAGGGAAGGATCTTCAAAATCTGCAGTAGGAAGTGATTCCTTAGACTTTACACCCAAAACAAAAGCAGTGGAAGAAAATATAGATAAACAGATCTCCTCAAAATCTAATATTTTAGTGCTTCAAAGAGCTTTGTCAAGAAGGTGAAACAGCATCTGTATTAGTTACAGTTCTCTAGAGAAACAGAATCAACAGGGAACACTCACAAATATAAAATTTATAAGTGTCTCACTTGACCACGGGAATGCAGAGTCCAAAATCTGCAGGGCAGGCCATGAAGCCAACGACTCCAATGGAGGGTCTGGACGAACTCCACAGGAGAGGCTAACCAGCCAAAGCAGGAATAGAACCTGTCTCTTCTGAATCTTCCTTAAAAGGCTACCCATGATTAGATAAACCATCACTCATAGCAGAAGACACTCCCCTTTGGCTGATTACAAATGGAATCAGCTGTGGATGTGATCATGATCTAATTCTATGAAATGTCCTCATTGCAACAGACAGGCCAGCACTTGCCCAACCAGACAAGCAAGTACCACAACTTGGCCAAGTTGACACATGAACCTGACCATGACAGCATCCTACACATGGGAGAAAAGATTTGAAAACCACTTATCTGATTAGGGTTTAATATCCAGCCTATATAATGAAATCCTGCAACTCAACAATAAAAAAAAAAAACAAAAAACATTAAAAATAGGCTAAAGGGTTCTACCTGCTTTCACTTACCTGGCAGGTGCCCTTTCTCATGAGAAAGAAATAGAACAGTGGCTGTCTCTGATTTAATATCTTGCCTTCAGAAATCTTCTTTTGGGTAGACAACTGTCATCCTATTCAGTTGAGGGCTCATCTGGGATCCAGGGGCCAGGGAGAAGCCCTTGAAGCCCCTCTTCAATTGGCAGGATGTCCCACCAAAGTTTTATGGTGGCCCTTGGTGCAGGAACGTTCAGAGGCCTCTCCTCGCTGTCAAACTCAAAGTAAACAGAGGTTTAAATAGACACAGAAAATGTCCAGACCATAAAATTAGAGAAGGACTGAGATGAGAGGAGTCATATAAGTCTATGCACAGACCCAGGTAAGGGGCCTTGTGTCTGGGGCCTGGGTGACTCAGGTGAAAAGGGGGGCAACTTGATTCTGAAAGGTCCTGTTGTGTGTGAGGTTGAGTACTACAAGACACCTTGGACAAGATACAAGGCAGGAAGTAGGAGTCAAGGGCCGGTAACTCCTGAGAATTCACAGGAGTAAAAATAGGAAAAGTTAATTCTAAAAATAGCCAGCAGGAAACTTTGTCAAAGGTACCAGACAGGAGTCCATTAGGGACAAAGCTGAAAAATCGGGATGATCTTTCAAAATATAGGGGCAAAAGTAAAAAGACCATGATAAAATATTGTTGTTTAATTTGGGCTGGAGTTCCCCTTAAGGGCAGAGTGGTTCATTGACCAAAGTTCGGCTCTGCAGAGGACTAGATTTGCCAGGCTCTAAATTTACACATGAATGAAAAGCAACTCAAATGTGAGGAAGAATGTTCCTAAGCTACCCTCCAGTTTCTAGCCAAAGAAGAAGAAAGCCAAGGAGACAGAAAAGAGAAAAAAAAAATTTCTCTTAGGGAGTTAGAAGACTGAGGAGGTCAGGGGTCCTAGATAGATCCCCACCCAGAACCCTTGATAAATATTAAGATGGGGAGTTAAAAAAAACAATTAATATGACCTTTTTAACTGAGACGATCGCAGCAAGATCCTCCCTTATCTCCCTGCCTCAAGGGGCTGGACTAAGTGAAGAAAAGCTCATAGTCTCAGGAGTAAAAGGGGAAAATTTTGTTGTTCCCTTTGTAAAACCATTACAAATTGAATTTAATCAAAAGTCCTATCTAAGGCAGTTTCTCTTCATCCCAGAAGCAGGGATCAATCTGTTAGGTAAAGATATGATTACAAAACTGGTTCTTAGCCTAACCGTAAAAGGAACAAAAATTATCCCAACTTTGCCCCCTCGACTATGTGTCATGAGGAAAGAAGAAGGTCAAATAAACCCTTAGGTTTGGGCCAGATCCCAAAATAGGGGCAGAGTACATATACCCCCTCTAAGGATTAAACTGAAAGAACAAGGACAGGTAGTGAGAATGAGACAATACCCAATATCTCTTAAGAGCAGAAGAGGTCTTTAGCCAGTGGTGATGACACTCCTAGAGGATGATCTTTTAGAACCTTGTCAATCTCCATACAACACTCCCATCCTTCCTGTACAGAGGAGTGATGGACTATATAGATTGGTTCAGGACCCGAGAGAAATCAGTAAGATTGTTCTGCCCTCACACCCTGTGATCCTTGACCCTTATACCTTACTGGGTAAAATACCCCACAGCAGTGCATGGTTTAGTGCAACTGATTTAAAAGGTGCCTTTTGGGCCTATCCCCTTCACGAGGAAAGCAGGGACTTGTTCACCTTCAAGTGGGAAGATCCAGAAACAGGAAGAAAACAGCAACTGAGGTGGTACGTTCTCCCACAGGAATACAACAGTTAATGAAGGAAAAACTCCCAAACTTTCCAGTTCAATTTCTGTATCCTAGCAGGAATCAGTTGTGGAAGGTTGGAAAATCAAAAAGCCTTAATGAAAAATACTTATGCCCCCAAGCCAGGGGTGCAGGATGGATGAGAAACCTCTGCTGGTCCTGGTAAGATGTGTGGTGGACTACACAGTTCAGGGGGTGGACCTTACCCCATCAACAATGGTGCCCCAGGGTGTTAAGTTTAAAGTATGTCAGCAGCCAGGGCATAACTGGGGGTGGCCTTCAAGCCAAACACGAAGATTGTAGTTCATTATAATCCCTCACATTCTGTAGGGGGCATGTGAACGGTGAATGTCACATAAACCATTATCCATTCATCTGTTGATGGACACTTGGAATGTTTCCATCTTTTGGCAATTGTGAATATTTCCAATATGTACATCAGTATGCAAATGTATGTTCATGTCCCCTTCACTTCTTCTGAGTATACACCTAATAGGAGGATTAACAGATCAGATGTAATCCCCTCACTATCATCTTGCCAGGGCAAGTAAACCAAAGGTATAACTGCACCTTTGGAATTGGAGTAGACATAACCAGCACAGACCCAATAACTCAATTTAAAATTTTAGTGGTTCCACCTCGGGCTAACCCTTCTACCTCTGCCCTAAGCCCCACAAAATCTCCCAATGAACTAGAACCTCTGTTCCCTGCAAAGGCTCCAAATGTCAAAATCATAACTATCAAAAGTGCAAGGGATAGTCTAAAAATAGAAGCAGGATACAATGAAACAAATATCTTGGTAGGATATTATTTACCCAATAAATATATTATCTTGGGTAAGATATACCATGAAAAGCCTGGGAAAGAGTGATTGTTATGTTTGTACAACAGGCCTTCCTGGCTCAGGTGGTCCCCTTTCCCTTGGGAATGGAGTACCACCCTACAGAGTTTTGATGTGTGGTCTCCATCTTCTTTAGCTCTGTAAACCAGACTAACTGCAGTACCCTGGCGACCTTATTTCCTCCAAACAGGAATGGGAGTAAGGGAATTCCTCTGACCAAAGGGGGCCTCTGGAATCACACCACATGCATCTCACGGTATGTGGCTGAGAGTCCAACCCACCAACCCACCACCTCACCTGTGCCCAGACATGGACTGTTGCTAAGGATCCCCCCTACCACAACTTAACAGTGCCAAAGGCAGATCTCTGGTAGATGTGCAGAGGAGACACACTTAGACAAATTCTAGTCAACTGGCACAGGTCATGTGCCCTACTACAAATTGCTATCCCCTTTACCATGGTATATCTGAACCAAACCACCAACTAAGGACCAACTTTGGGAACTCACCATAAACAAGAGGTCCCTAAAGGTTCTTTTGATACAAATGTTTATATAGATGCAATAGGAATTCCAAGGGGAGTTTCTGATTATAAGGCTCACAACCAAATTGCATCAGGATTCAAGTCTTTTCTGTTTTGGTGGGTCACTATAAATTAAAATGTAGATTGAATTAATTATATTTATTATAACCAACAAAGGTTCATAAATTATACAATAAATGCAATATGGGGTCTTTCTCAACAATTGGATACAACAAGTCAAATGGCTTGGGAAAATAGACTAGTGTTAGAAAAGGGAGGAGTCTACGTTATGATAGGAGGAAGCTGCTGTACTTTTATTCCAAATAACATAGCACCACTGGATCTGTCACCAGAGCATTACAAGGACCTACAGCCCTTTCAGAAGAACTAGCTAAAACTTCTGGTGTGGATATACCACCTCTTGGACAAGCTTGTTTGATTCCTTCTTCTCCAGATGCTGTTGGAGTTTTTGGCATACTTATTATATTACCTTATTAATTCTTTGCTTTATCTCTCCAATTCAATGAACTGTATAAAATATGTATGTGGTTCCCATAGGTGGGAGAGGAAAGCCTAAATCAATCATGTTGCTCAAATGGGCATCCACCAAATCTAACAAAGGTCAAAAAGAAGATTACCTAGACCTAAATAAAATAGCTGAAGCCACCCATAATAAGCAGTGTGAGAACAGCCCAATAAATAATCAAAACAAGAGGGGGGACTGAGGGAAATAGGGAAAATGGACTCTTCTCAGGAAACAAAATGGCTCAGATCTGCTTGCCCAACCTCCAACATCCTGGTTCCTTGTTTAAGTCCCAATAAGCACAAGCTAAATTTCGCATTCCTCTAGGCCAGTCCATTTCCCCAAATCCACGTCCACTAGGGGGTTGTAACTATAACCTCAGACCTATCCACATCCACAAGGGGGTTGTAACTATAACCTCAGACCTTCCTGAAGAGAGGGTTGTGTCTCTTCCTAACTGGATTAGCTTTCATGCTCAAGACTGTAAACCCACAACTCCCAGTCAATGGAGGATGGGTGAGCAGGGGGAGGGGGCAATTGCCTCAGGGGGCCTAAACAATCTTTGTTACTATGCAAAGCTGGAGCACTTGCTGCTTCTACTTTCCTGGTGGGTGCCCTTTCTCATGAGAAAGAAATAAAACAGTGGCTGCCTCTGATTTAAAAAAAAAAAAGGGCTAAAGACTTGTATAGACATTTTTCCAAAGAAGAAATACAAATGGCTAAAAAGTACATGAAAAGCTGCTTTTTACTAGCTATTAGGGAAATGAAAATCAAAGCAACAATGAGATATCATTTCACAACTACTAGAATGGCCACTATTAAACAAAGAGAAAGCAATGTGTTGATAAGGATGTAGAGAAACAGAAATACTTATTCATTGCTGGTGGGAATGAAGAATAGTACAGCTGCTGTGGGAGACGAGACATTTTAGAAGTTACTTAGGGAGCTAATTAATAGATCTGCCATCTGATCTGTTAATCCTCCTATTAGGTATATACTCAGAAGAAGTGAAGGGGACATGAACATACATTTGCATACTGATGTACATATTGGAAATATTCACAATTGCCAAAAGATGGAAACATTCCAAGTGTCCATCAACAGATGAATGGATAAACAAAATGTGATATGTATATTTTATGGATATTATTCAGCTCTAAGAAGAAATAAAGTCCTGATGCATGAGGCAACATGGATGAACCCTGAGGACATTATGTTGAGTGAAATAAGCCAGACACAAAAGCGTAAGTATTGTATGATCTCACTAATATGAACTAAATGTAATGAACAAACTCATGGAGTTAACATCTAGAATACAGGTTACCAGGAGATCAAATAATGATAGAAAATGCGGAGCTAATGCTTAATTTCTGCAGAATTTTTAATAAAGTTGACTATAAATATTTGGAAATGGGTAGAGGTAATGGTAGGATATTATCATAAGTAAAATTGGTAACACTGAATTATTGTGTGTGTAACTGTGTTTGAAAGGGGAAGTTTAGGGTTGTGCATGTCACTAGAAGGAAAGCTAAAAGATGAAACATGGGACTGTATAACACAGCAAACCCTGTTGTGGAACTGAATGTGGTTAATATTCTTAAGTGAATTGAACAAATGTATGTCACTATTTCAATGTGTTAATAATAGGGTAGTAAAAGGAAAAAAAACACCTGAAGCAAAATATGGTCTTTAGTTAATATTAATATTTTAATATTCTCACATCAATTGGATCAAATGCTACATGTCAACAATAGGAGGGTATATGAGAATGCTGCAATTTTTATTCCTAGAAAAATGTTACATGCTACAGTAACAATCAAATTTACTTGTCAGTTAAACTATTCTATTCTAATGCTTTTCTGAAAGTGTATGCAATCAGATGAAAGTCAAAGCTTCATATTTAGAAAAAAAATTACACAAGAAGCATAACTACCTGTCAATTAGCATAATCCTAGTAAGAATGTAAAGTTGTGACAAGTTCAGGTGTCTTGACTGACAAGGCCTTTTTGGACATCTTGAACTTTATATAGCTACATGCTTCTATGGGATATAAATGTCCTTGCTGTCGTATCAGTTTTTTTTTAACTTTATTTCTGAAACAACAAAACTAACCCTAATTCTAATTAATGCCTAAATGTAAGCCCCTGAAAACTTCCTTGTGGCTCAGGTGTGGCCTCTCTAAGCCAAACTCTGCAAATAAACTTCTACCATCCCCAAGTATAGGTCATAACTCCCAGAGATGAGCCTCCCTGGCATTGAGGGATTGTTAACAAAATGTTAATCAGTGATGCATTTGGAGAAAGACCTGGGCCAAAAGGGGGAACAATTAAATCAAGTAGTATTTCTATATCTAAGATATTTCAAATGGAGGCCATTCTGGAGGTAACTCTTATGCAAGTCTCAGCCAGATTACATAAACTGCCATAGAATTCAAAGCCTCAAAGCTAACTAACTGCTCGTGAGGGCCAAAGGGACATCTGGACAACACAGGCAAGCCGCATGACTACATGAACTCAATACCCCTTTAGCAGGCTCTATCTGGGAATCTTTGAAATGCTATAAATCTCATAATATGGTTCTCCTACTTCTTTTACTTGAAACTGTAACTTTCAATTTACTTGTTAAGTTTATTTCTCAGAAACTTAAAACTTCCAGATTGTGACTACGCAAGACGAACCCTAAAACCTAGCAAGTGGGTGGTCAACTCCCACTCTCCAGTTCTTCTGGTCTGCCCTGGGCAACTAACAAAAAGAGAAGAATGGATTGGCACTATCCCAAAAGCAAGGAGTAACTTCAATGGCAAGCAAATAAATTCTATTCCTCTGCCCCATAATTTATATGTCCTTCTTCAGTCTGAGGCAGCCTGAGTGGTCATTATCTCAAATCCCTCAAGACTGAAGAATAAACAAAAATAAGAAGGGATTATAACCACTGACCACAGCAGATTAATTGATATTTTAGTTATTATTTGTATTAACTGAGCAATTTGTAACACTGCTATAAAAAAATAAGATTACAATCCAAGCTGTTAGAACAACAAAAAATATAGTGATTCTTAAGCAAGAATAATTATTCATTATTAATTTTCTTATATCTGATAAACTTG
Source organism: Myrmecophaga tridactyla (assembly GCA_004026745.1). NCBI lineage: Eukaryota > Metazoa > Chordata > Mammalia > Pilosa > Myrmecophagidae > Myrmecophaga > Myrmecophaga tridactyla. The sequence continues at coordinate 23,946 of PVIY010002167.1, read as the reverse complement.
CACAAACTTCTACAATCTACCAACCATTTGTACATGTGCTAGGACAGGTACAAAGATAAGAAGGTGAGCAGGTAAAATTGTGAGGAAAAATTACTTGGGAATTCTACTGACACATTCCATTGTTATAAGAATATATACCTTCTCCCCAAAAGATGAATAATATAATAATAATAATAACAACAATAACAAGAACAAGAAGAAGAAGAAGCAGAAGAGGAAGAAGAAGGAGGAAGAGAGGAGAAGGAAGACAAGAAGGAGAAGTAGAAATAATTCTTCTAGAAAAATACTTTGCATTTACTAGATTTGATTTGAGAAGAACTCGATTTTAAAGGACTGAGTACTAAAACAGCTTTTTTTTTTTTCTTACTCTCTCTGATTCCAGTAATCAAATGCCAGATTCAGGACAACTTGCTCAGGACCCCCTTTGACTCAAAGGCTCAGGAAAAACAATATATTCTTATTATTCAGTCTTTTGTTCTCATTGATTTTATGAACATTCCCTCCAACTTTGATCCTTCCCTCCATTTCCAGAATCTTACATGAGCCCTTTAACCACTGTGGTTTGATCATAGAGCTTATAAGGCAGACTCAATACACTCAGTACTGAAAAAATCCTGTTTCTCCCCAGCAATGTGTTGACAACTGTGTTAGTTTGTAACCCGCCAGAATGCAATATATATCAGAAATGGAATAGCTTTTAAAAAGGGAAATTTATTCCCTGGCAATGTGGGACAGAACTTCCAGGGTGAGCTGCGACCCAGCATCATGGGATTGAGAAAGCCTTCTTGACCAAAAGGGGAAAGAAAGAAATGAGACAAAATAAAATTTCAGTAGCTGAGAGATTTCAAATAGAGTCAAGAGGTTATCCTGGAGGTTATTCTCACACATATATAGGTATCCCTTTTTAGTTTATGGCGTCCTGAAGTAGTTGGCAGGAAGTACCTAAAACTGTTGGACTGTGTTGCAGTAGCCTTGATTCTTGAAGACAATTGTATAATGATATAGTTTTTACAGTGTGACTGTGTGATTGTGAAAACCTTGTGGTTGATACTCCTTTATCCAGGTACAGATAGATGAGTAAAAAATAAAGATAAAAATAAAATAAATAATAGAGGGGATAAGGGGTAAAATAAATTGAGTAGATTGAAATACTTGTGGTCAATGAGAGGAAGGGGTAAGGAGTAGAGGATGTATGAGTTTTTCTTTTTTCTTTTTCTTACTTTTTCTAGGGTGATGCAAATGTTCTACAAATGATCATCGTGATGAATACACAACTACGTGATGGTATTGTGAGCCACTGATTATACACCATGCATGGACTGTGTGTGTGAAGATCTGTCAATTAAATATTTTTTTAAAAAAGGGAAGATTAATAAAGTTGCAAGTTTACAGTTCTAAGGCCATGAAAAGGTCCAAACTAAGGTATCCAGTGAAAGATTCAAGAAAGGCCAATGGGACCTGAACACCTCTGTTAGATGGAAAGGCACATGGCAACACCTGCTAGCTTTCTCTCCTGGTGTATCATTTCATAAGGATTCTCCTAAGGGTGTTCTCCTTCCGCATCTCCAAAGATCTTTGGCTGTGTGGGCACTCTCAGTTCTGTTGGCTCTGAGCTTTTTCAAAACTGGTTCCCTCTTAAAGGGCTCCAGTAAGCAACCCCAACTTGAATGGGTGGAGACATACATCTCCATAGAAACCATCTAATCAGAAGTTAACACCCACAATTGGGTGGATCACATCTCCATGGAAACAATAAAAAAGATCCCACCCAACAACACTGAATGAGAATTAAAGGATATGGCTTTTCAGGGGGTTAAATAATAGTGTCAATCCAGCATTTATCACCATGTGTTATTTCTGTCAATTGTTAATTTACCATAATCAATGTTCTTAATAGCATGATTTTTATTTTTAAAAATATTGCACCAATATTTAAAGCTTTCAGACAAACTAAATCGCAGTATTTTATATTTACAAAGTTTTTATTGGATTTGATTATATTATATTATATTATAAATTTGTATGAGAACACTATATATAACATAATACCTTAAAATATAATACTGTATTTTTTTCTTCATAATGGTTCTTGCCAAAATCATTGGTTTATTCCTTCCCAATAAATGGGGTCAGTGTCTCTAGATTTTCCAAATCTCTTAGTTTAAGGATGATATATAAATGCTTAACCCATCTTTTAAAATTTCATTCTTTGGTTTCTGAACAATATTGCTTAGTATTTAATGAGTAATTATTATGTGTCAGTTATTACTAAGAACCTGAATACTTGATATACTCTTCAGTGCATTGCTATGACTTATCTACTGTTCTAGTTTGCAAGCTGCAGAAATGCAATATAACGGAACTAGGATGGCTTTTAAAGGGGAAATTTAATAAATTACAAATTTATAGTTCTAAGGAAGTAAAAGTGTTTAAATTAAGACACCAACAAGAGGTTACCTTCACTCAAGAATAGTCAATGGGTCAGGAGCACCCCTATCAGCTGGGAAATCACATGGCTGGCATTTGCTGGTCCCTCGCTACTGGGCTCTGTTGCTTTCAACCTCTGTTCCTGGGTTCCTCTCTTTGCTTCTCTGGGTTTGGTTTTTATATCTTGGCTTCCCTTGGCTCTCTCCAGGTCCTGGCTTGCTTAACATCTTATGGTTGTATCATGGATGTCTGCTGGGCTCAAAGCATCTCCAAACATCCATGTCTCTGTTCTCCAAAGCAAGGGCTCTCCAAGTATCTACATCTGCTCTCTCTGTCAGCTGTGAGGCTTCTGCTGTTTCTCTTTCCAAAATATTTCCTCTTTTAAAGAATTACAGTAAATGATCAAGACCCATACTGAATGGGCAAAGTTACATCTCCATCTAATCAGAAGGTCATACCTACAATTAGGCATGTCTCATCTCCATGGAGATAATTTAATCAAAAGTTTCTAACTACAGTATTGAATCAGGATTAAAAGAAATGGCTGCTCCCACAAGACTGGATCAGGATTAAAACATGGCTTTGCTGGGGTACATAATACTTTCAAGCTGCCACACCTACTATCATTATTCCCATTTTAATGAAAAGGAGAGTGAAGATTTGAGGAACTTGTCTAAAGTTAAACTAGCATTTACTCCAAATCCCTTTATACTAAAGCCCATGCCCTTCACAACTAAACATGATTACCTCTTTGCTTGCTATAACTTATAATATAAAACAAATAAAAATAAATAATTATGGGAGAATTGAGAGAGGAAAAATTGAAATTGGAAATATTTCATAAACATTCTTGGGCATCAATGGATATATACATCATTTATTCATTCAGAAACTTTGTAGATGCTTATTAAGGAAGCAAACACTACAGCACTGAAATGTGAATTGCAGACAGAAATAAGATGGCTTTCAGTCTAAATAGTTTACAAAACTAGAGACAGATCAGAATTTCTAAATCCTCCTTTTTTATTTCAGATATTAAAATAACTGTTCAAATATGGACAATATGTTTTATTTATGTTCAGCATTTCCAAATTTTGAGAACTTTAGCTTTTCTGGGAATCTTCTGCTATTTGTATGGAAAATCTTCTGACTGAGGTCTTTGCTTTCAAAAGAAAATGAGTTAGGGTGAGCCACGTGGCTCAGCAGGCAGAGTTCTTGCCTGCCATGCCAGAGACCCAGGTTCAATTTCCAGTGCCTGCCCATGCAAAAAAAAAAAAAAAAAGAGAAATAAGGAATAAGAGTATATGAATTGAAAAGGGTACAAACGAAAAAATCGGAAGTTATAAACAAAGCACATCATGATGCAAAATCAGGAGAGGGAATTATTTTAAGCAAAATTATAGATGGTAATAAAAATCTGACCACAAGTCACAGGACCAAGGTTAATGTAAAGACAGCAATTGAGGGATATATATATATATATATATATATATATATATATATATATATAAGCCATGCTCCAATTTAGTTTCCTGGTTGCTAAAACAAATACTATACAATGATTGGCTTAAACAATGGAGATTTAATGGCTCATGGTTTTGAGGCTAAGAGAAGTCCAAACTCAAGGTGACATCTAGGTGATGTTTTTAAGTGGTATTCTGGAGCTGACTGCCAATAATCCTGGCTTCTCAATTCTATTGACTTCAGTTTCTGGCTGCTCCCATGTGGTTTTCTCTGCATGTGTGACCTTTCTTATAAGGCCTTCAGTAATAGGATTAAGAACCACCCTTAAGAGTCAATTGGGCCACATCCTAACTGAAGTAATCTCAACAAAAGGTTCTATTTACAAGGGGTTCACTCCCACAGAAAACAATTAAGAACAAGTTTTTCTAGGGTACAGAGCTCCAAGCCATGACAAAGATTAATTGCAGATTTCTCTTTGTAAACCATGGAGGCAAAAAGGCCATAAGATGACATTTAAATACTGAAAGCAAAAGATTACCAACCGAGAATTCTACATTTCATCAATACTTTCTTTCAAAAATCAGGGAGAGCTTGAGATAGGCCTAGATAAACAAAAGCTGAGGAAATTCATCACCGCCAGCATCCTATAAGAGATGCTAAGGAGAGTTCTGCAAGTTGAAAGGGAAGGATAACAGATAGTAGTACGAAGCCATATGAAGAAATGGATATCTCAGGTAAGGGAAACAACAAGGGAAAATACAAAAGTATTATGATATATTTGGTTTGTAATTCCACTTTTATTTCCTACAGGATCTAAAAGGCAAATGCATAAAAGGTAAAGATAAATCATTGAATGTTTTCCATACCGGGTGTGTATTATTTTTGTAACTGACCTATAAGTTTGAAAGTACTTCAAAGTAAAAAGTTAGAGATCTTGGTACATCAATATTTATTGCTGTTGAAAAGTTGCATTATTCGTGACAGCCAAAAGGTGAAAGAAACCCAAGTATCCATCAACAGATGGATAGATTTTAAAAAATGTGATATTTACATACAATGGAATATCATTCATTCATAAAAAGGAATGAAATTCTGATACATGCTACAACATAGATGAACCTGGAAGACATCAAGTTGAGTGAAATAAGCCAGATACAAAAGGACAAATATTATATTATTTCACATATATGGCACATCTATAATATGTGAATACAATGAGGCAGAGAGTAGATGCAGGTTATGGGGCTGGGAGGTTGAGGTGGAAGTGTGGAATTATTGCTTGATGTATCCAGAATTTCTGTTTGGGTTGATGAAAGTTTTGATGATGGTTGGTGATGTTGGTAATAACAAAATATTGTGAATATAATTAATATCACTGAATTTTAAACACCATAGTCATCAAAATGGGGAATTTTGTGTTATACCTATGTTACCAAAATACAAATTTTTTAAATGTTAAATTCAAACAGGAGATATAGTACGTTTTGCCACAAAAAAAGGTACGTAATTTTGAGAGACTGAATTTCTACAAAAGTGCAGAATTTTGCTCTCCAGTACAACCAACATATATACAGAATTTGCATTTTTGAAATTGAAAGGACATCAAATTCAAAGCCACTAAATTCCATACAGGCAGGAGTTTTATTTCATCACTGCTCCTTTCACTTCAGCACACTGTTAATGTTTGGATTTACATAAATAGTTAAAACGATCATTCTTCTCAATAATGGAGATGTGCTTACTATATGCTCTCTTACACATATAGGGTCAAAACCTACAAGCATTCTTCTATTCAGGATCTGACCTTCATATAAAATCCATCATCAAAACGTTTTTACCTCTTCACATCTACCCTTTTGTCCTATATCTACTGCCATAAAGTCAGTCTGAGAAATTATCACCGCACTCATTTTCTATACCACCAATTTCTCGGCTTTACATATCACCCTGCACAGTGCTATCCAGTAGCTTTATGAAAGAATATTTTGATCAAAGAATATTTTGATCATATAGTTTCCCAACCCTCTAAAACATTAATGGAGCCACTTTCCCATATTAAATGGGGACAAATCTTCTTAGACTTCTTTACAAATTTTTCTACAATTTTCAACAGCCTATCAATGTGACTTCAATATACCTTGTGATGTATTGATTTCTCTGTTTCTGCTCTTTCATCCTAGTGTGCCAAACTTTTTTTCTTCCTAATCAAATCACACACATTATTTAAAGCCATTGAAAATATCACCCAAAATTGTTTTACCCAGACCATATCAACTCACAGTTTAATGCACATATTAAAGTTCACTACCAGGTAATATTATTTATTTATTTGTAATTGTACTTCCCACAATAATATTATGACTCCCAGAAGAAAGACATGATGTCCTTTTCTTTGTATTCCCTAAGAATGTTGGCCATGACAGTACTTATTCCCTCAATATTTGCAACTGTGTAACTGGTATTAGGCTAGGCTTTGGAAATACAGTAATGACCAAGAGAGGCAATACTCACTTTCTCAAATAGATGTTCACCGATAATAACTATCACTAGAACACTTGAGTTGCTCTCATTTTGACATTTATGTAAAAAAGGAATAGGTAACATTTATAAGTATGTTGTCTCCAAGAAAGAAAAATAAAACATTCACACTAAATAATAGACTATTATAAAATTATAAATGAATTCTTTTGCACTAGAAAAAAGAACAAAATATACTAAGTAATTCTCTTTATAAAAAGTTAGGCAGAGATTTTGTGAATGTAAGTACTTGAAAAATTAAATTAATAGTCTAGGGAAAAGATGGTGAACATAATTATAGCAGTGAAAGAGAGTAGAAAAGCAAACAGGAGTGACCTATATTTGGATGCAGCTGTAAGTAAAGCCATCTAGGATGACTTCTAAATTCCAAACATGTTTAGCCAGTGTTGAGTGAACTGAAATAAGAAGCAAAAGAGGATTAAAACAATGTCTGTGCATTGGGTACTTGGAATTGCTTTATAATACTACAAAGAGAATATGGTATTCAGCATTACGAAACATGGCAGTTTGTCACATAGTTGCAGGTGGGATAGTGAGTCTTAAAGGTTGGTGTGAGAAATTTTGAGACTCTTTTCTAGTAGGTTTCAGACAGCTCTTTGGTAATGGAGGTTAATCTTTGGTTTGACATCTTTTGACCCAACGTTCTCTCTAGGTAATGAATTCATTCCTTCCTTTATGGCTTGGTAACAACTAAGCATAGAAGAAAATGCATCCATTACTCTTCCCTCCTGCATGGATAAAGGCACACATCTTCAGCCAATGCCTGCTATTCCTGCTGAACTCGAAGCCCACAGTTTTGAGTTACGAATTATAGGTAGCACCTAAAACAGTTGTTCCTGTTACTCTTCTTGTATTTCCTGACCACAAAACTGTTACTGAGAAGGACAGGAATGCAAACTGTTTATGTGCGAACCTGCAAACTGCCTACCTACTTTATGTACATGACCTTGAGTGCGCTGTTAGCACCTCAAAGGCGTCTGCACTGCAAACTTAAACTTTGAACTTTTCAATCTGCTCTTTAAATTCTGAACTGCCACAATTCCAGGTGATCTTGTTGGAATGGAGGCGCCTCTTTTTTCAGCCACCCCTGGACATTCCAATCCTTCTACTAACTCCTCCCTCCTGGAAAATACTGCCCAGGTGTTCAAGCAGACATTTAACGTTCTCACCAAATGGCAGTAATGACAGAAAAACGCTGCTTTTCACAATGGAAAAGGTGTGGGATTTTCTCAGCGCAGTTCTGGAGGTAGATAGTGAAGTTCAAGAAAAATCCACGTAGCCAATGACAGCGCTGAGAGCATAAAGTTGGGTGACGTCGCCAGTACGTGGCGGGGTGGGGACTTCCAATCACCTTAGGAGAACCGGACACAGCGGGTCTCTGGCTTACAATCCCCGCAGGAGAGCCAGACCTGGGCTCTGGGCTCTGGCCCTGCAACACTAAGATCTGGGCTCTGGAGCCAGGGTAAGCATTAGAGCAGGCTGGGGGGTTATAAATGACCAGGGCAATGCCATGGATGTGGGGTGGAGACAGGAGAAAGATGGACTGTTTTACCAATGCTCCCGCCAAAGCCACCACCACCAAAGATTTTCAACATGCCGCCCTACGTTTATCCTATGGAAACTCCTTACCTACCTTAAAAGATATTCTATTTACACAAGACTCTCTGAGCCCTAGCAGAAGTGTGAAACTTCTGAATCTGGCCTTTCATGAAGCCAAATTAAGAACTTTGACTTACAGTCAATGTTTATTAGAAACTGTATATAACAATTACAATTGTGGTTATTGACTTTTCTGGACTTTTTGTCATCTGTTAGCTCCCATGAAAAGCCAAAAAGAAAAGATAAAGGCATGATCCCAAATCCATGCAGTCAATGCTCACTATAGAAATTATCTTCTTAAGAATGGTATGGGTTGGAGTCCTAGATAGGGAGTTCGGAGTCTTGAAAAAATGCTAAGATTTTCTAGGAAAGAAGCCCACCTCTGTGTTAGATTTTGAAGGAAATATCAGATACTAAAACATAGTTTGCTCTCAGAAGGAAATTATGGCCTTACTGGTGAGCTCAAATCAGTACAGTAAAATATTAAAGAACAATACTAAACAATTTAATGAAGTATTAGTATGTGACAGAGGTTATAGATACTGCCTGTAAGGTATTCTTCACATCTTTATTTAAAATATTCTTTGCTTCCCTGCCCAAGGATTATGAAACCATCCTTCATGCTCCTCCTATAAACAACTAGGAGAACCACATCATTTTGGTCTTAAAACACCTGCAAGAAAGTGCACAGTCCAATAGTAAGTAGCAGGGGGAAAAATGCAATTTTTCAATTGTGTATAAGTATGGTTTAAATGTATAAAAAATAAGCATAAAAATGAAAAGAAGTATTTTTCTTTGAACATATTTTCATCTAAAGTGTCATTTATTGATGCAACAAAGATGATTAGGGCTGGTTGAGTGGAGATAGGAAGAGAAAAGTGGCAGAGGGGAGTAAGTGGCATTATGATCGATTGAATTAGGGAATTTTGGGTCATCTAATGCAAACATATTGAGTGTATAAGAATTTCAATCTTGTGTGTTGTTAGATCATTTTCCTAGGTTTAGCTAGAGAGTCTGATTAACCAGGCCTTGAACACTTGAATCTCTGATTATACTTTTTTTTTGTATAAAATCTAGTAGGAAAAATGAGTCTTATAAACATGCCTGAAATTAGCAGTTGAATCAACAACATGCATTTATGGGAAGATCTTATAAGGTCAGCAAAATATGAGGCGTTGCAGAGGAAAATAATAAAAATATTAATATTTCCATTTATTATTATGTGACAAGCATTGTATAACTGTTTCATTTAAATTATGCTTTCCATTTTCAAAGTCAACCTATGATGTGATGATTCATATTTAACAGAGGAGAAAACTGAAGCTCAGAGAGGATTTCTTAGATCTGACAGTTTCCAAAGACTGTGCTCCTAACCAATAAGTTGTAAATAATTGGTAACTGGGAAGAAAAAGTCACAGAAAGCTGAGCCATGAGAGTTTAACTAAAAAGCTGGATCCTCATGACATTCACAGAAATTAACCAGCCTTGGGCGTCAGTGTAGAAATTCTAGGCCAAGAAGTTGCATGCAGATTCAGGTATGCCTAAGAGGGAAAGTCTGGTTAGGTAATGGAGGGCATACTTAACGTGTTCATATTTAAAAACTATGTGGGAAACAATTTCAAACAATGTCAGACAACTGGCAATGATATTTGAAGTTATTGGTATGAAAAATCCTGTTTCAGAGCCTGGTTAACTTAGATTTACTTGCTTGACCAAAATTTGCCCTAATAGGGAATAGATTTACTGTATATATAATACTATAACTTTCTCTCTACCTTCCTTCTTCCTACAGATAAAGGAGATACATCATCAAAAACAAAAGTAAGCAATGACTTAAATTTATTTGAATAATGACATTTTGTCATACCAATACAGTTTTTTCTTACCAATAGTAAAATGATATATTTAACAAATTTATCCATGATCTTTTTAGCATTTTTTAAAATTTATTAATTAAAAAAATAAAGAAACAAAATAAAACAACATACATAATCAGTAATGCACAATATCCATGATTTTTAAAACTCCAGTGACAAATTTTCATTGGGAAATGATTACAAGGTAATTTTACTCTTCTAAAGGTAAAGTAAGATATTTACTATTATTCTAAAATATTTTAATATCTGATGTCTAAATGAAGTTTTTATATTTCATTCTAAAATAATTATAATTTATTCCTATATTTGTGATGTTTTTAAACAATTTTGCTACACCTTTTTGTTTGGACTCTATTCTCAAAAAGGTAACAATAGCAAACTTTAAGATCTTTTGGACTTCAATTTATTTGGCATTAGCATGTACTATAATGACCTTTAATAGAAAAATGAAAAAGTATGTCTATGTGTATATGTTTATATACACTTCCTTATTAAGATTTTTATTGCTATTAACACATATGGTTATATATTAATACGAGGATTATGGAAATGAGAACAGAGTGTCTCCATTGAGCTGCAACAATGATCACTTTTTCCCAGTTGAAACTGTCTCTTTCAATGTGTATTATCTTTAAATTCATAATTGGATGCCCAGGCTAATTTCTGACATTACTTTAGAATTTACATTGGCATAGGTTAACTTTTCTGAGACTGTTTCTTTATCAGTAAAATATAGTCATACCTGCCGAGGAGAAATGTTGTGGCAGTGTAATTATACATATTTTACCATACGCCAACAATAAATGCTCATGAAAGGGAGAAGAATTTCATTAAGGATGAAGGGAATACATCAAACAGGTATTGTCTACTACTTGCAAATCAATGAGGCCTAAGAAGGACCTCAAATAAATTGTTTGGCATTTTCTTTCCCTCCAGGAAATTGGAGATACCAATTACACTCAAAAAACAAATCAAGACATCTTCCTTTAACTTACAAAGTGAGCAATTTGTATGACTAATGGAAGGAAGAGGAATGCTTCCTAAGTGGTCTTGTTGCTTATCTAAAGGAGTTAGAATTTTTTGACACATTAAAGAAAAGGATGACATTGGCAACCAAATGCTGAGTGTCTTTTAAAAAATGATGAAAATATTAAATAAAAGAACATTTGTGCCAAATTAAGGGTGGGCAAACTTGAAGTCTTTACATTTTCAAAACATTAATTGTATTTGCATCTTTTCCATGACTTGAAAATATAGGTAAGGAAGAAAATAAACATAAATTTTAATCTCCCCATTAGAGAATAACCACCAATAAAATGTTTGTACATTTATTTCTGTATAATCACAACCCTGGAATCTTGATTAGAGTCTAGTGTAAATAAAAGGACAACTGGTCCTACTCTTCATGGGGAGTAGCAAACAGTATCAATCAAGGTTCTCCAGAGAAACAGAGCCAACTGGATGTATATATGTGTGTGTGTGTGCGTGTATGCATATATATACATGTATGTGTGTGTACATATATGTATTATGTAATATATATAAAAAATAGAGTTGGCTCACATGACTATAAGAGGTGGGATAAGGGTGATGGTAAAATACTTAGTTCTAATTCCACAGAGGAAACTAGCTAGCTGGAAGTTCCTGCAAAAGCCCTGCTCAAGTTGACACAGAAATTCTCCTTCTACTTCTGAAACCTTCAATTCTGGCTTTAAGACTTCCAACTGATTGCATGAGGAGATCACCCAAATTGCTGGGGGCAATCTCCTTTCTTGTTTGTAGAAGCAATCAAATGATTGTGGATGCAATCAACTGATTATAGATGCAAATCTCTTCTACAAAATACTTTCACAATAACAAGTAGGTTGTTTGGCCAATCAAATGGACATCGTAACCTAGCCAAGTTGACACATGAAATTAACTGTCAAACAAACTAAGAGAATGGTACACACTGAAAATAAACTCTTCAAAAAATTGAGGAAAACAATGAATAACAGTACTATCATTGACTATGGAGTAATCCATTTTTTCACATTTTCTTTTTCATGACTATGGGAGTGATGGAACTAGGTAAAAATGAATGCAGCATGTCTTTGGTCTATATAGTTACAACTCAAGGGCATCAGTCAAGTTCTTTAGTTTGTTCTTCACCGTCTCTATTAGAAACATGGATGGCTCTAATAGGATTCTACTGGCACCATAAGACAGTTCTTCTCTTGGTACATTATTAATGAATTTGGCAATCAGTTTCCTTGGAATATCCAAGATTATTACATTGTTTTTCCCCTGTTAGTCAGAGTCCATGTACTAAATGTTTCAATGCAGTCCTTTGTTCCCTTTTACCTACTTCCCAGCAATGGCTTTACTCCGAGTGGTGGTGTTTCTGGCTGCTGTGCTGTTTACATCTTTACCTGCCAATGGAAAGGTAAGGTGAAGGTGAAAAATCTTTCACCGCTGACAGGCACTCTGTGGATTGCCAGATGTTTTAGTTTCCCAGGCTGCTCTAAGCAAATACCATGAAATGGTTTGGTTTAAACAATGGTAATTTATTTGCTTACAATTAGAATCCAGGGAAGTGTACAAATCAAGACATTATCAAAACAATGCTTTCTTTCCAAAGGCCTTGACTCCTGTGCCATGTGGCAAGGCATGTGGTAGCATCTGCTGGTCTCTCCTTCTCCTCTGGGTTCTGTTGATTTCAGCTTCTTGCTTCCGTGTTATTCTCTATTTATCTTGCTTCTGTTTATAAAGGACTCCAGTAATAGGATTAAGATCTATCCTGAATGAGGTGGGTCAAGCCTTAACTGAAACAGCATCATCAAAAGGTCCTACTAACAATGGGTTCACACCCACAGGAATGGACTAAATCTAAGAACATGTTTTTTCTGGGGTACAGACAGCTCCAACCACTGCCAAGCTACTAGAAATATCTTCAAGAGTGGAAGGGGCAAGAGTGTCTGATACATCACAAAGTATTCATTAGCATTCACGACACTTAACATGATTATCTAGATGAAAATCTAAGGCTGTGCTATCCAAATACAATAGTTACTAGCAATGTGTGCCTATTGTATAATTGAGATGTACTTAACTGCAAATCAAGATGTGCTATAAGTATAAAATATACACCAGTTTTCTTAAAAAACACACAAAAAAACCCAATGATAAAATAACTCATTAATATGTACATGATGAAATGAAATCACATTTTGAATATTTAGTTAAATAATGTGTTAGTTTCTTGGTAACAAATTACCAAAAACTTGATGGCTTAAAACAACAGAAATTCATTCTTTCATACTTTTGGAGGCCAGAAATTTGAAATCAAGGTGTCTGCAGAGCTATGCTTATTTATGCTGAAGGCTCCAGGGTGGGTATCCATTCCATACCTCTCTCTTAGCTTCTGGTGGGTACTGGCAGTCCTTAGTGCTCTTGGCTTGTGACCACATCTTTCCAATCTCTGCTTCTGTCTTCACATAATTTTATCCTCTGTATATCTTTCCTATGTGAGTCTCTTTTAAGAATACTTGTCATTGGATTTAGGGTCAACAAAGATAATCTACTATGTTCTCTCTTGATTACATCTACAAAGAACTTTTTCCAAATAAGGCCACATTCACAGACTCTGAGGTTTAGGTTGTGGACATATCACCTTTTATTTTGGGGATGGGGGGAGCATCATTCAACCCACTACAAATAAACTACATTATTAAAATTAATACCACATATTTCTCTGTTTTTAATGTGATCACCAAAAAGTTAAATTATGCATGATGCATGAATTACATTTCAATTGAATGGCACAGGTCTAGAGATATGAAAAACTGATAGCACTACTCCTGCCCCAAGATCTCTTCTGATTTCTTCTATTTACTCCATTCAATATGATCATATAGAAAATTAGCAATGTATTTATACAATGCTTAAGTTAACACAATTTCTACACTACAATGTATGTGTAGAATTTAATTTTTATAGTTATTGTATGAGACTAAATGTACATCAAAAAAAAAAACTTAACTGTATTAGGGTTTTTTTTTTTTTTTTATTCTTTTCAGGGACTTAAAATTCGTATGTGCAAGAGCCAGATCCTGAATTCAGATGCTCTATTTTTAATATGCTATTTTACTTTAATAATCCCAGGAATAGAGCCAATCATCCACTTCAACTGTGGAGTGTGTATGTACCTATGGAACGTGTTTATCTCCTGATCAGAAAGCCCCTGAATTAGAGAAGGTTTGGTTATTGTTTCCCATACCCTCTTTAGCTTTAGGTTTTCCAACCAGAGAATTCTGACACTGGGTTCAAAGCTTATTTGGCATTCAGAAATACAGTCATTATGTTACTAAATCAAATAATCTGGAGACAATTTTATCAACCCTTCAACTCAGGCTTCATTCAGGTAGTTTGCTCTCTTTCCAAGTTTTTCCCCAAAATCAGATTTCCTGTCATAGTCCTTTGAAGTACCCTGTTATCTATCTCATCCATCACCTGTTCTTCATTTATAAAATTATTTAAAAATGGGATATCATTCGGTCTTCATCACCACTAAATGTGTCCTGATCAGATGCCCTACATACACTCTGCCCACAATGATTTTCTTTCCCTACTCACAATGCCTGGAACACTCCTACTTCAAAATGTCAATCCAGATTTTTCATTTGTGAAGCTTTTCCTGACCTCAGGCAAGAAGAATCCGTCCCTCCTTCCTCTATATCTAGTAGATTCCTCCTATAATTGTACTCATCAATTGGAATTATAAGTATTTATTCATGCCATAATTGCCTATCAAATATTTTGGATATTTCCTATCATCTGATAAAAGCTTTTTTTTCTTTTGATAAAAGCTTTCTGATACTTGTAAAATATAATAAATACATCTCCTCCGAATTTTCACCCATAATTTTAGATGGAGCACGAAGCAGGAGATATTTAATTCTCCTCTGCAGAGAATCGACATTTTATGTGTTTTATATTAAATCTTTAAGCGGATTTTAGAGTTCAGTTGGAAATATCCAGGCAGTTATTTTACATTGTCATGTGAAGCAGAGACTAGCCATTACTGATAATCAAATGTGCATCCCTTCTAATGAAGGTAGGAATGTACCAGAATGAAGTTAGGAATGTACTTTCTCACATAGCATCCTGTACATGCAATAGCACTCACTAGCTGACCCTGTACTTAGGAACATACAGGCAGGCAAGAGAAATGAACAATTAAGTAGATAATGGCCTTATGGAAACTCAGTATGGAAAGGGGAGCTTGGCAACTTGTTCCAAGGTGTCGGGGAAAATCCAGAAGGAGTGTCCCTTAGTTTAGATTTACATTAATGTTTAAAACTTTGAACCCCCATATAACATCATTTTCTTGTGTAGATTTAGATAAGCAAATTGCTGATATTTGGTGCCCCACCCCCTTTATGGCCTAGAATTGCCCCCACATGCACACACACAAACCAAAACAAACAGCAATTGATTTAATAACTTGTCGGTTATACTTCTGTTAATAATAAGATCAAAGTCAGTAATAGTCCAGTGACTGGATATTTTGCTCCCTCCACATTGCATTGGTGATTTTTATTATATGTAAAACTATTAATTACCTGCAATTTTCAAGTATGTTAAAAATATTTCTAATTTTATTTCCCTTTAGGACCCAGCTTTTGCTGCTTTGCTAACCACCCAAACTCAGGTCCAAAAGGAGATTGTAAATAAACACAATGAACTAAGGAGAGGAGTTTCTCCACCTGCCAGCAACATGTTAAAGATGGTAAGATGCAGTAATATAATGAAAGTGGTATGAACATGAGCTCTGAACTTGCAGGCAGCTGGCAACTAACATATCTTAAGAACTTCGTAGTTTACAGTATCTCCCTCTAATTTGCTATTTTATTTGCGCTGCTGTCACAATCTTCACAAAGCTCCATGTGGGCAGAACAGTATTTCTTATTTTTACTTTATAAATGGGTAAGTAAATTATCAAGGTTATAGAACTATTAAATTGGGGAGACAGAATCAGAACCCAAATCTTGGATGCACAGTATAAAGCCATTTCATTTTTCTATTCGTATAAAGCCATTTCATTTTTCTATTCGCTGTCCTAGCCTAGGCTTAAAAAATACCCTTTCCGTTTAGAATCAGTGCCATTTGGGATAAACAGCCTACTGCCTTAGGCATAGTCACTTTTAGCCAGGTACCTCCCATATTTGTGTAGTGGGCTACAAAAGGAGCTGGGAATGACCTAGGCCAGTTCATTACTATTGGGAATATAATTAGAATATACCACATTTATCATTATTTAAAGTAAAATAATTACTAAAAAACATTAGATGTGGCTGCCGTGCTATCATAAATACTCCAAATATTATGTGCCTTAAAATTTTTAACTGCAGACATACTGCCTAGATACTTCTTTTTGAATGGAAACTGGCACAGGGCAGGAAAAAACACCAAAAAAAATTTTTTTAAACAAACAAAAATCATGTTTCAATGCTAGTGATAATTAGAGGATATTTATACATAAGTTTTAAAATATTGCAAATCAATCTACTCATCTGATTATAAGGCATATGCTTCATTGTGTTTGAGCTATTAAATATATATACATATATATCTTTTATTTTTTTATGACGTTTAGGAATGGAGCAGAGAAGCAACAGCAAATGCCCAAAAGTGGGCAAACAAGTGCACTTTGGAACACAGTAATATAGATGACCGAAAAACCAGTATGTAAACTACTATTTCTTGAATAAATGAATCAATAATGTAATAATAGACTGTTTTATGATGTTGCATAGTTCTCAAATATTTGTTGATTATATTGCTGTCATTATAAAATCAAAGTATCTGTATACAGAGAAAAATTATAAGAAGTACCATTTTGTGCTTTTTGAGTATTTACAGTTTACAAATAATTTCTCACATAGCATCTCATCTGTTCTTCTGAATCAGCCCATGAGTATAGCAGGTCTATCAACATTTTTCTAATTTTAAATATTAGAAAACCAGGACTTGGGAGGAAAATGGCTTATGCATGAACATGCCTAGAAAATTCATGTCATATGTTTGAAATTTGAAACTGAACCAAGCTTTCTGACTTTAAACCAATGCCCTTTTGAGATATTATGTAGCCTTTTTTTTGTTGTGAAATATGTTCATATAACACATACAATATTAGACTAAAAAATAAAAAAGACACAACCTCTACTATTCAAATAATGTTACTTTTATTTTCAAAAATTATATACATAAAGGCATGCTTAATGTAAGAATTATAATTTCCCTCTTTTTCAGTAGGCTAACTATTGTATATTTGGAGGTATAATTTAAAGGAATTATGGAAGAGTGATGATTACATAGAAGACTGAAATTAATGGTCTTAAAAGACCAAAGTCTACCATTTAGATTCTTAGTTTCTTTTTTATCTCTATTAAAAGAAATACCCAGAGTAGTTTATACTTTCTTTACAAACCATATCAAATGTAAACATTAATTGCAGGAATTGGAAAAAATAGAGAAAAGCTTCCACAATAAAAAAATCTCCTCTGATGATTAAGGAAAGACCCATAAACTTTGGAAAATGCTGAACCTTGTGGTGTCATCTGCCTTTTAGTTATGGTCTTAAAAAATGACTGTAAAGTTTGATATCAAATTTCTTGTAAAAACCATAATCATAAAAATTTATTCAGATTCCTGTAAGTACAAAAATCTCTGATGAGAATACACAAGAGTAGGAGGGAAAGTACAAGAATTGGTCTCTGCTTTCAGCAAGCTTAAATACAAAGCTGCAGGAAACACAAGGCATACACACATGAGAAATTTATCATGTAAAATAATGCATCTTTAAAGGCCAGGGGAGAGAGATTTTTAAAGAGGACCTCTCAAACTACTCAAAGCTTTCCAAGCTGGGTCCAGCCTATTGCATCAATTCATTAGGGACATCTGGCACATTTCAGCTGAATAGCTGTAAAGGAACTGAGACAACCTCCATATATACTAATCAGTAGTTAGCGACTATGGACACTGTGTTTGAAGAGTAGCTACTCTTCTTTGTGCTTATATAGTCTTTTGTCATTGAATGCTTTATAGCATTGCATTCCTCATGAGTGATCTGTTCCTTCTTAGGAACAAAATGTGGTGAGAATCTTTATATGTCATCTGACCCTACTTCCTGGTCAACTGCAATCCAAAGCTGGTATGATGAGGATCAGAATTTTATCCACGGTGTAGGGCCAAAAAGTCCCAATGCCATTGTTGGACATTATACTCAGGTAAGGGGAATGAATGAAATCAGCTCTATCTTAAATACCCTGATATAGAAACCTCCAAATTTGGACTGATTCCAATATTCAATTTGGGAGAACAGCCTGAGTAGTTATAGTCTTTGCATTAGGCTGGTATTTCTTCTATAAGCTGTCATATTTGTATCTGTGGCCTGCAAAATTCCCAATTGGAATGCATATTTTGTATTTTTCCAATAATCTAAATGGATTAAATCATGAATGCACATGAAAATTTAGTATTTTAAACATTTGTGACTTAGCTTCAATAATTTACCTGAATATTTCCCTAACTTATATTGCAACAAACGTTAACATTTTTTTCAGATTTTTATCTTCTCTAATGTACTCTCATATCTTCATTCACAATGTAGCTTGTTTGGTACTCATCTTTCCAAATTGGATGTGGAATTGCCTACTGTCCCAATCAAGAACTTTTAAAATACTACTATGTTTGCCAATACTGTCCTGCGTAAGTATACACTATAGAGTTTAATGTCAATAATGACATCTGTGATTTAATATTTAAAACTTCTCATGCCAAAAACAAGCCAGAATAAAAGGTATATTTCAGCAAAAGGGAAGGATAAATTTTCAGAGATGATTTCTAAATTCAAGATACATTCAACTTCTCAGAAAGAACACTAACTTAGTTCCAAGATTAAATGCTGAAGCTTTCTTTCTTGTCCAAAATATTTTGTCTTCCCTCTAAAATGCATTTCTCTAGACTTAGGGTTACTCCATGAGCATATATAGTATGCAGTTCTCTAGATTTGATATTATCAGTTCTTGCTAAGTTCACACACTCAAGTGTGGAGGCTTGATGCTTAGACTAGTCGTATGCCTAATGGAGCAAATGGGGGATGAAATACTGTGGCGATTCCAGTCCTTTCTGCCCAAATATGCCTAATCCTACTTATTTAAGATGACTTACATATTGACATTTATTATTAATTATTTTTGGCCTTGAAGACTTTTCAGGAGACTCAATATATTTCAAATAGCCCAGAGAAAGGTGGCATCCTATGTCTTGCTTTTCAAAAATTTTCACAGTAAACTTCATAATGAATCACCTCTTAAAATCTTGATTTATATCTGGAAATATACCCTCACTTGAGCAGTATGTTTAAAGTTATTCATAAAAAATTATATGGATACATTGAAGATTATATATATATATATATATATATATATATATATATATATATATATATATATATATATATATATATATATATATATATATATATATATATATATATATATACATGTTATAGCCATATAATTTGTAATGTTTTAAAGTCCTTAACATTGTAGGCAGAGGAACCCACAAATCCAGGCTTCCTACATGACTTACTTTGTGGTTGTAGATAACCCAGAACATATGTGTCCATATGCTTGAGAAGTATGACATTCAAAGTCATTTTGAAGCAATAATCTGTTGTAGTTACATACAGAGAAGTGAAAGGTTCTAAGAGAATGCACACAATCTTAGTGCCTGGCTGTGAGAGGGGGACATCTGTGCCAGGTATAGGGAGTGAGACTTGGAATGAGTAATGAGGGAAAGCAAGAGGGAGATAACATCCAAAGTATTTTTATATCTACTTCACAGTATATTCAAGGCTCACACACATACAGTTATATTCTGTATACAGAGACTGAATTCAGATGCATTGGATTGGCCCATTTGGCACCTATTGAGATTTGGGCTCCCTTTCATTTTATGATGAAAATGGCCAAGAGGATAATAATTTATCATCAATGAAGTACAAGCTGACCACTGTAAGACCAACACATTCTGGAAATTCATGTTTATCAAACTTTTTTTTAAAATCAACTTTCCCTTTTGGTAAACAATATAACTCCCACAAAACATCTCTAGAAACTCACAAAGCTTCTTAAACTCTCACCCTAAACACACCACCCATACTTGAAAACCACCACTGCAGTCTAAAAGCAATAAAC
This sequence comes from Myrmecophaga tridactyla, assembly GCA_004026745.1. Taxonomy (NCBI): domain Eukaryota; kingdom Metazoa; phylum Chordata; class Mammalia; order Pilosa; family Myrmecophagidae; genus Myrmecophaga; species Myrmecophaga tridactyla. The sequence goes on along the minus strand of PVIY010002167.1, from coordinate 3,797 downwards.
AAATTATCATGGAGCTGTACCTTTACGAATTCATATTATAAACCTTATGGTATTTTTTCATCTTTTAAACATAAACCTTATTGTAATATTGAGTATTATATTTCCATACTATGACCCCCTTCCTCCCAGGGGCTTCTCCTGTCTCCCTAAAGGGTGTGTTCTATCCCTAGCCATCACCTTGGGGATGCACAGTCTTAGCAATTATATTGAGTCTATTGGGAGAGGGCAAACATATTGCCATATTGAAATGTATTCTGAAAGCTTTATACCCTACTTCCCCCATTTCAGTTGCTCAGACTATGATATTATGGTCAAAGAGGTAGGTCAATATCTATAGAACGTTCTTATTTTGGATTATCTGAATTACACATTGGAAATTTTAATTTTTTGTTTTTTACATAATTAAAAGTACTGAAAGATATGTATATTTGTGACTGATGCTAATTTGGTATATAAGCTAAATAGCAAAATGTAAAGTATTTGACATTTTAATATCAAATTTTAGGGGCAATATTGTGACTAGAAAGCATATCCCTTACGAAGAAGGAACACCCTGTGCTCGCTGCCCCAATCATTGTGAAAATGGCCTATGCAGTAAGTTTGAATTGATAACTTTCTATTATAATAGACTTTATGTTTCTTTTTTCTTTTAAAGGATTAAGAAATCTACTGAAAGTACACACTTTAAATAACTGCTTTATGCAAATAATGAAAAAGTTACTTAACAAAATATGTGCTTAAGTAATTATTTTACACACTTCAGTGACCTACATGTTATTTTTTATGAAAAGTATAATATTGTATGTAACATAATGAAACTGATAAGTTTTTGTGACTAGGCTAAGCCCATTAGTATTAACGTAAATATACGTATATTTGGTGGAATCATTTATTTCATCAAGGTTAATATAACTATACCTAAGGCAGTAATTTTAAAAATCAAAATATGTAACTATAAGGGTATGAAATCATATTATGACTCAATATGGGCAGGATGACAATACTACTTCTTTTGTGCATGATTCATCATGATGAATTCCTCACTTTTTCCCCGTAGAGGAATTAAAATCATAGTATTTGCTTTAATAAATGATCTCTTATGGTTGACAGTAGTGTTTGTGCACATTTTAATGACAAAATCCAATTTATAGTGTTAGCTCACAAAACTTGCAAATAAATTGGCACAAAAAGTAAGAATAAATTAAAGATCATGTATCTCATTTCCAATGTTATCATGAATAGAAGTAAAAATACCATTGGTTTTCTGAAGTGGGATTCCTTATTAGAATCATTATGCACAAAGCAGCTGACTCATTCGCTGAGATTTTACCTTTCCCCTGCATCCACATTTAGTTAGTATTCTTTTGAATGAACCATAAGTAACAATTCAAAATATTTATATCATAGCTATAAATCAACTAAAGCAGAAAAAGTTACTTAACGTTTGCTACATGCACATTGCTAAAAAGCTTGGGTTTAATCCTTTGAGTAATGAGCAGCCAAAAAAAAAAAATTTAAATAGAAGAGTAATAAGTTCATAACTGTGATTGTAAGAGCTTTCTGGCAGTAGTATGAAGAAACATTAGATGGAGGCCAAGTAGGTGGCTGTTGAGTTATCTGTGTTTATTGAAGTGCTGCAGAAAAAAAATAAAGAGGAAGGAGTCCTGGCTGATATCTAATTTGTGGCTTGAATTACTGAGTCATCTGGAGTGCAGTTTCACCAAGATTGAGGAGGAGGAATGCAGGGAGGCCATATCTAAGAACTGTCAGGCTTTTGAGTAGTATGATGACACTAGTTTCAGATTTGTTGAGTTTGGAGTCCCTGCAGAAACATCCAAATAGCAAGACCAAGTGTAAACAGGATATATTCTCCTTGTTTTACCCCTGTATCTTTCCATAAATATAGCTTATCCCATAAGGAAAGCCTGGTAGTATTACACTCTAGAACAGTGCTGTTCATAAGAAATGAGTGAGATGATGGAAATGTTCTCTATCAACACTGTCTTATGAGTAGCCACCATCTGCATGTAACCTTTGAACACTTGGAATGTGGCTAGTGTGACTCAGAAACTAAATTTTTCATTTAATTTAATTTGACTCATTTAAATTTAAATAACCACATGTGGCTAGTATTTACCATATTGGACTCTGCAGGTGTTGAGACTTAATTGTATTCATTTTATTCCATTTGCTGTGGGAAGAAAGTAGGTTAATTCATTTTAAAAACGTGTCACCAAGTTCAAAATAAAAAAAGACTGGATTAATCAGTGAGCTCAAATAAGATACCTCATAATCTCTCAAGAAGTGAAATGACTTTCACAGTCTCAGTGATGCTAACTTGTTTGTCTCCTATTATTCTCCCTTATCAACTTTTAATTTATGGGTTGTTTTGATGCTATGGAGGAAAGAGATAATGAGAAGACTAATCTGTTTTGTTACAGCTAACAGTTGTGAGTATGAAGATTTCCTTAGCAACTGTGCAGAATTGAAGGTTACAGCTGGCTGTAAACATGAATTATTGAAAAAAAAGTGCAAGGCTACCTGCAATTGTGAAAACAAAATTTACTAAACGGCCCAACATGCATTGTGTGGGTCTAAGTGGACAAGGGCCAAATCATCTGCTTACACTTAATTGACATATACCAGGAAAGAAATTTAGGCATGCTAGTTATAAATTTGATTCCAGAGAGTCATAAATTGTTTTCTCCTAGATCTGCTTTTTCTTTATAGAATCTTTCTGTAGGTTAGAAAATGTAACATAACCTATGATTACAACTTTGGATTTTGACATGAATTGGGTACTTTAAATTTAATGCACTGAATGCAGTTCAGGATTTTGAAAGTTGTATAACCAAAGAACTTAGAACTCTGGAATCAAATTGAGTTATGTGTTTCCTGAAACAAAATGCTCAAAAACGAAAGGCTGAAGCATCTTTGTCACTTCTACCACATGATTCTTCACCTGTATGAAGAATTAATTCAAAGGTTTACATCTATGATTGTCTTTATGGCCCTCTCTTTGAACAAATGTAATCAGCTTTTAGAATAAAGAAATTGTCTTAAGCAACTACATGGATGTGATTCTTGTGCAACATTTCTACAATGTTAACACAAATGACTTATTATACAAGGCAAAATTTCTAAAATATTTTCCTATTCAACTAAATTTTAACCAAAAATGCAAAAGTGTTCTTTTTTTACTTGCTTTTTTCTTTTAAACACTTTGATCTCCTACCGGTTTAGTTGACAAAAAAAAAAAAAAAAGGAGGGGCATTAGTCTACAGCATATACAAATATAACCTTCAAGGACGTGAACTAGGATCATATTTTAGACATCTTTACCATTATGTCTTTTATTACACTCTCATTTAACACTGATAACAACAAGGTGAAACAGGCCCATTTTACAGATGAGAAAACATACACTAAAAATCTAAACGATCGGGGAGTATAAGTAATTAGAAAATGGGTCCAGCCTAACAGATAGTGAATTCACATGGACTACAGATGCCCCCAAGGTGAAATAAGATCATCTGAATTTTTTTATAACTATTAAAAAAATTGAATTTGTAATTCAAAAGTTTCCAAAAAAGAGATTACCAGGCCTAGATGTTTTCACTGTAATGTAAAACATTTAAATAATTGGCACCAATTTTACACAATCTCTTCCATAAAATTGAAGATGAAGGAATACTTCTCATACTTTAAGGCCAGCCTTATCCTAATAACAAAGCCAGACAAAGACATTACAAAAGAAAACAAACAACAAAACTACACATCTATAGCTATGCAGAACA
>PVIY010002166.1:0-132187 GCA_004026745.1 Myrmecophaga tridactyla | reverse complement strand
GAGGCCCCATTCCTGCTTCGGCTGGTGAGCCTCTCCTGTGGAGTTCATCCAGACCCTCCATCGGAGTCGTCAGCTTCGCAGTCTGCCCTGTGGATTTTGGACTCTGTGTTCCTGCGGTCACATGAGACACTTTTATAAATTTTATATTTGCAAGTGTTCCCTGTTGATTCTGTTTCTCTAGAGAACCCTAACTAATACACACACATACATATACATCCAGGCACATATATTATTAGAAGTCAATTAACTGCGAGTTTTGAAGTCGAGACTTAGCTTAGTGGCTGCAGGAAGCATAAAGGGGCTTCTATGGTACTGGTCACGTTGTATTTCTTGATTTGATTGGTAGTTGTCCAGCTTGCTTATTTTTGTGATATTCATCAAGCAGTATAATAAATGTTTGCGTGTGAGTTCTTGGTGTCAGTTATACTTCAATAAACAAGTTCATGCTGAATTTGAAGTATGCAATGCTTCGTTTTGCCTTAGTTGGTATCAGTGCAAAGATTCTGGGTGAGTAATGTGGCAGGTGAAGCTTTGTGAACCCCTCTTAGCCAAATGAACACAAAGCAATCTCATAAAGCATTCTGTCTTCTGCTTACTATACTGGACACCATTATGTAGGAAACACAATTCTACCTCCGAATGACATTTTTTATTGCTCTCCAGTTTGTAATCCTGAATCTGTAACAAGCATATATATGCTTTGTTGTTTATATGTCTTGGCTCTGGAGAGTTTTTCAGTAAAGAAAATTCCTTAATTAACTTTATTTTCTAGTATTAAAATGAGCTGAAATCAATCTTACTGACATTCCAAGCTTTTTCTTGCTCATACTGGATGCTTTTTATGACTCACTTTAAACAAATAATTGGTTTAAAGAAGATGATAGCAGTGTGAAAATCTGCTTTCTTTGTTGTGCTTTTTTTTCTTGCCAAGTCTGAAAATATTTCTTATGGATTTTGGGGAATCTTTCTTTCCCATCATGTATGAGTCTCTATCCAGGACCTTTCTTTCTCTTTCTACTCAGCTGTTTTACATCTTCTCACACTCCATGCCTTGAACCCCGATTGTACCCATATACATTAAATTTGACCAAAATGTATAAGCTCCAAGCCCTAATTTCAAAAGGCTGCCGGAAAATCTGGGTGGACTCCAGATCCATTTTTACTGCCACTTGCCTCCTTCCCAAATATCAGTTATTCTGAATATTAGATTGTTAGATTCTTTAGCATTATCTGAAATTTGTTTTCATACTTTTGTTTTCCTGCTTTGTTTTTTCTTTTCAGCTTTGTACCCTTCTTAAAATATAAACTCCAACATGACAAGAATTCTGTCAATGTTGTTCGCTGGTGTCTGTTATTATGCTGGATATACACATACATCATCACATACAGAGTTCTTGAGTTAATGCTGTTAAATGACTGGATAACACATCCAAACTGAGCCTTCCTTTGATCACACAAAACAAAATAAAACAAAACATCAAAACCCTTTTAAATTTGAAAATCATCATGGAAGTCTACCTTTTTCCCTTCATCCAATACATTTCCAGGTCCTGCAAATTCTACTTTGTTGAAATTTGTTTGTTTGTTTTTGTAATTTTGGAGTCTGTATCTTTCAAGTTCTTTTAACTGCCATGGTAATGATAGCACTAAAATCAAATTATGTCATCTCAGAAAACAAGTGTGCAGGTGTGCCTACATACACACATACATGCTCATTCACATGCAGTACACACAATTATAGATAGACTCTACCATGCCTTCTTTTGTCATTCTTACCACTGCTTCAAAAGCAGCAGTGTTTTGTTATTCAACAATTTTTATTTAACAATTTTTTGTTATTCAACAATCAGGTAAAGTATCTATACCTGAAATTTACAATAAAAATTTAGAATCAGAGCTTAAAAAGGCATAATTATAATATCAGTCACACTCAGCCCTGCAGATGGAAGCAGGGTAAACTCCCACTGCTTTATGTTCTTTAGATCTCAGCTCAGATGTGGGTATTTGGGTGTGAAGACAGGGTACTGCTTTTCCTTCTTCTGCTTCCCTGAAGAATCCAGGGAAGCTTTCCTGGATTTTCAATAATCCGACTTTTAGGAACCTCAATGGTATTCTTTCATGACATACCTGTAAAATTAATATTATGGAATAAATGAAAAGTATGTCTAAAGCAGTCACTTTTACCCTCTTCAAGCAACAATATAAGCTACAACAACATCAAATTCCTTTAGAAAATAGAATTTTTCAAGAACAGATGAGCTTTTATTACAATTTCAAAAAGCCTAAAAGAGATCATGCATTTTTTTCTTGTAAGTAGACCACATGGATGATCTAAAACATTAAATGTGGATTTTTTTTAGCTAAAGTTGTACTGATTCATTTAAGAAAAGCACATTTTATGTGTGAGAAGTTGGCAGTTATATTTATTGGCTGGCTATTATATTTATATTGACAATTAATAAACATAAAATAAATTTTCTTTCATAAATAAAATATGGGAAGCAACATCTTTCCAAAAGAGTTCTTGTGGTAAAATTTAAAGCAATAATTGTTCAAATCGATTTTTAAAATAGGAATCAAAAACCAGGTTTACTTTATAGTGTCCCTCCACTTTAAATAAATTCATTAGAAAATTTCAGGGAGCCAGGCCAAAATATGTCCTTTTGGAGAAACCATGTTGTTTGAGAATCAGTGTCATTTCAAAGAGGTCTTTAAAAAAGCCATTCAAGATATTGCAAAATATCAGACTTATTACACCTCAGAGTAATATTTAACTCCACATGCTTTCTTTGTTTTTCTCAACAAAGATTAGACATTTCAGAAGACAGAGAAAAAGCTGATTCTGCTTCTTGTTCATTAGCATACCTGAACTTATTTGATTTTATTCTGGCAATTAAACATGAATCAGACATATTTTCTGCAAGAGTTTCTCCTTGGGAGACATATCCCTTATTGCCTGCTGTATGAAGAGCCATTTGTGGTACCATCTCCTTTAGCTAAAAATTCATTTGCATTTATTCAGGCATGAAATGCATTAAGCTACCTGACACATGGCCGTAAAACATTGTGTCACTCTCAGTTCCAACCCCATATCAAAGGGTTAGTTCCTAGATTAGAAAAGTTGGCACCCAAATTATCTTATCTTACTATTTTTCCAAAGTTTCCCAATGTGCCCAAGATCTTTCTTTAATATGCTCTCTTATGAATGTATTTGGTTGTTCGTATCTAGGGTTGCCAAATGTTTGTAGTATTATTATGATTCAGCATCAGTTGCTTTAGTTTCCTTTTGGGAAGAGAGGAAAACTCAGTTCCTAGAAAATTGTCCAATGGTGAGCCAAGATTTAAATCCTTAGAAGATGAAGAAACTACCATCTCTTACTGTCATTTGAGTGATTGCTATATTGATCACAGAGTTATGCAGTAAGACAGAAACAACTCTGCATTTTTTCACTCATCCATTAATTTATTCATTATTCATTCATGCAAAAACCATTTACTGATTATAATGAGTATTAAAGTTAGAAGGTTGAATAAAATTTTGTCCTTATACCTAATGAGATTACTTTTCTACAGGGGAGATAGACATGCGAATCAATGATAAAATATTGAGTTAAATCTTTGAATATGTATATAAATTATTATAGAATGAAGGAATAGAAAGAAAAAAAAAGTTCCTTCTTAGATTGGGTTCTCCCAATATCAGACTCTGAGTCAAAGCTTTGAAAGCAGGCACATCAATTAGGAGATGATCCCTGGAATTAAAAACGAGGGAGTATATAAAATGAGAAAGAAAGAAGAAAGGTAATAAAGTATATTTTAGTTACTGCTGTGGACAACTGAGGCTCAGACCCCCCCTTTGGGAATGGTGTGGAGAATGCTCGGAATTGGCACCAGACGACTTCAGGCTGGGTCACTTGTGTGTCAATTCCCATTCCCTTCTGGCTGCAGGGGGCCTGCTGGAAGTGAATTCTCCACCTTTCAAAATAGAGAGCTGCTTATAGTTTAGCAAGCCCAAGGGGGGCTCAAGTAAACCCTCAGGGAGGGAAGCGGGCACTTGAATTAGGAAGCTGTTAGCACATAGTTACACGTGAACTGTAACTTCTTTCCTATCTTCTTATTTAATGATCATGGCAAGTCCAAGATGCCAGAATTCATGTCTCTTTCTTATGGAAAAGGAAATTTAATTTTTCTTGGTGAATACATGCATGCCCTCACTGATACTTTTGAATTGTGCCTCAGTTTAACCATATTAGACACTGGAAATACTGAACCACAACCTTGTAGAACCTGACCATTGGTCTGTCAGTTACCACAGAAAAGAGCTGTGCTGGTTTGAATGTATTATGTACCCTAGAAAAGCCATGTTTTAATCCTGATCCAATCTTGTGAGGGCAGCTGCTTCTTTTAATCTTGATCCAAAACTGTAGGCTGCTATCTTTTGATTAGATTATCTCCATGGAGATGTGGCGCCTTCAATTATGGGTGTGGCTCTTGATTAGATGGAGATGTGACTCCACCTATTCCAGGTGTGTCTTGAATAGTTTACTGGAATCCTTTAAAAGAGGAAACATTTTTGAGAGAAACAGAAATGACAGAAGTCGCAGAGCTGACAGAGAGCAGATGTAGGTGCTTGAAAAACAGTTGCTTCAGAGAACAGAGACACGGAAGAATGGAAATGCTTGGAGCCCAAGAGATGTCGCCATGGAATGTTAAGCAAGCCAGAACCTAGAGAGAGTCAAAGGAAGCCAAGAGATGAAAGCCAGCCCTGGAGAAGCAAAGTAAAGAACCCCCACATAGACAGAGACTGAAAACAATGGAGCCCAGCAGCAAGGGACCTGCAGATGCCAGCCACATGACTTCCCACTGACAGACGTGTTCCGGACCACTTGCTCTTTCTTGAGTGAAGGTAACCTCTTGTTGGTGCCTTAATTTAGTTATTTTCACTTCCTTAGGCTTGTAAGTTTGTAACTTATTATATTCCTCTTTTTAAAAGTTTTTTCCAATTCTGGTGTAGCACATTCCAGCAGCTTCCAAACTAAAACAAGAACCTTCTAGGGGTGGTGCAGAATTCTTGCCTGCCATGCCAGAGACCTAGGTTCGATTCCCAGTGCCTGCCCATACCAAAAAAATAAATAAATAAAAGAACCTTCTAACTGCACATCTTTAATTTGTAAATATATAACTCTTATTTTGTCTCTCCCATATCCCTCCAACAGAGGTGATGGATTTGGAAAGGTATATTGAGAGCAACTTAATATAAGCTGTGGCCAAATGGTGACGAACATTACTAGACTCATCATCTCTCTTACCCTGAGTTCTGAACTCATGACATCTACAGAAGTAAAACAATATGACTAATGAATCCTTCATTGCTTGGTTGTAGAGTCATTTAAGGCAACTAGTAGTAGATTCTGAGACATGCTGATCCAGCTTTGACCTTGGGGTAATATGGGAAGAAAGATCAGTTCTTAATCATGGTTTCTGCTCAGTAACTATGCTTGCTTTGTAACCGAATTCTGTATTGACTCCTCTGGTTTCAAGACAAGACTTCTCAGACGCTGAGCCTATGCCTGCCCCCTGGCTTTCTCATCTCTACTCCCTAAACCTGATCCCTGCTACCTAACATTTGAGCAGAGAAAGCTGGACCTCTGCATGCTAGATTGCCTCCAATCATTCCTTGTTGGTTGACCTTGATACACAGGGCTTGGCATAGCATCTAGCATGTAGTTTGATGAATGAATGAAGGAAGGACTAGTGCTTGTATCTGTTCAGTCCAGACTCCATCTATTTTTTGCCTTTGGAACAACATAGTTATGTATTTGTGTATGCTCTACTTTGCCCCCCTCTTCTGATATAAATACAAATGAGCTAGGAGAATACAATCAGGTTTTCCTGTCTGGATGAAATCAATTTCAAATGGACATAATACCTCAAGGCATATTCATGAGTAAGCATGTAATTCAGCTTGGCTGGAATATTAAATTGTGTGAAAGGAAATAGGTAGATATAAATTAGGAAAGAAAGAACATGAAGTGTCTGATGTGAATAAGTAGAATAATGGTTATTTGGTCAGTAATGGAGAATAATTAATGATTTTTAACCATTAGAGTGAGATATCAAACTGGCTGGTATATGGACATTTTGCTGCTTTGATTTTAAAGTATGCTCTAGATTTATCACAAAGTTCTGCTAAAACCCCATTTGAGAGATAATGCTGAAATTGGGAAACTTCACTTCACTGAGGAATCCAGTATACTAAATATTTTCCTTTAGCCTAAATGAATCCCACAGGAAGCAGGAGATATCTGTGAAGTGCTTAGACAAATGTGGTTAATATAGTCTATCATTAATTTGTCAGGTCTAATTAATGGTATCAGTTACCAGATGCAGAGGGAGACCATTACACTTCTTAGGAGTATAAAAAGGCAGTCAAGGAAGCTGCTGCAACCTATATTCTCCCTGGATCACTGGCAGTAATGGAGTGAAAAATAGCAAGCTGGATAGATCGAATACTTCCCAGAGATTCAGAAAATGTACAGTATTGACTCTGTTCTACTGCCACTCTGGGTAGACCCAGACTCTAGGACTATAGTGAGAAGAGAATAATTTAAGGAACCGACTTCAAAACTATGCCTAACTAAGGCTTACATCCACCCAGGGCACATGGAATTATTGCTGTGGACTGAATTGTGTTCCCCAACAAAATACATGTTCAAGTCCTAACCTCCAGTACCTGTTCATATGAACTTATTTCAAAATAGCGTCTTTGCAGATACAATCAAGTGAAGATGACATCACGCTGGATTCGGGTGGGCCCTAAACCCAGTGTGACTGCTGTCCTTACAGCAAGAGGAAAACTTGGATGCAGAGACAAAACCACAAAGGGAGAAGAAGGCCATGTGAAGGCAGAGGCAGAGATTGAAGTTCTGCTGCCACCAGCTGGGACTAGCGAAAGCTGAAAGAGGCAAGGAAAAAGTCCCCCTGTACAGCCTTCAGCGGTTGCATGGACCTGTTGACACCTTGATTTTTGGACTTCTAGCCACCAGAATTGTGGGGGAATAAATTTTTGCTGTTTTAAACTATCTGCTTTGCAGGAATTTGTTACAGTAGCCCTAGGAAAATAATGCAAATATTTTCTTTGGCTTATCCCTGTCCTCCAGCCCTTTGATTGTGTTGATAATTAGATGATTAATAAAGAACTGATGGTACACTATAGATTTTATATATATGTATATATAAAGTTTACCTTGATATTCCCATTTCATGGTCTTCCCTTCAGGACTCCATGAAGCTTTCTTACTAAACATTTCCACAAAACTTTCCCAAGAAGGAACTTCCCTGAGAGATATGACCCATCCCTACTTAATGTGTCATATATATTTGTTTATAGTTTTAATCTTTATAATACTTTAATCATAAAATAGGAGCCCTGTTGAGTAACACAGAGCAATCAGAAAAGAAATTGTTTTGAAGACAGTCTTTATCAGTTTGATTCTTACTGTGCTTTGGTTCACACCTAATTTTTCGGTTTAGTAACATATGGCCATGCCCGTGTCTTTCTTACTTTGTCATCCTTTCACTTCAACCATAATGTATTTCCCTGGCTATACTATACATAATATATATATATCCCTGGTTAATGAACGTTGTCTCTGTAAATTTATTAACTGAAGTCTCTGTATTTTCACCACTTCCTTTGATGCCTTTATTCTCTTCTATTCGAAAGGTCTTTTTATACATCCTTTAATGACAGATATTTCCATTCAATGTATAGTGCTTTGTTATATATATCTATTCTTATATTTCTTGCATTTCTGCCCTTTCTTCTTTGCTCCAGCTACTGCTATCATAACTCATTTCTCCATTATTTTTGTCCAAATTATTGGAAGATTCTCTCAACGCTCTTTCAATCCTTGTCTCTTTCCAATCATTTGACAAAGTGTGATTGTGTCAGTCCCCTATTAAAAACTTATAAACCCTTTGCCCAGCTGTCTAAATCCTTTACAATTTGGAATGAACTTCACCTTGTTGGCCTCATCTGTCACTGAATCCTGTCATCATTCTGTGTTCTAACCACATGGGATTTCTAATATAGGTGCTGCTCATCCTCTGCATTTGATTTATGTTTTTCTAACTGAAGTACCCTCTTCTGTCTTCCTCACTGAAATAAATTACATACATCTTTTAAGTTATTTCAAATTCTGTCTCTTCTAAGAACCTTTACATAGCACCCCTCCAAAGAAGTGATGACTCCATTTCTATTTTCCTAAAGTAAATTTGCTTATAACTGTTGGCTCTTCTTTTTATGTCTTTGGAATTTTCTGATCTTCCTCATCACTTCAGTCACTCTTGGAGTTTTAGGCTATTATTTATTTGTTTGTTTTTATATTCATCTATGTACTTGGCTTAGTGTTTATGCACACAAACCCTTTGTAAAAATGGAATTTATACAATTCCAGGCCACTAAAAAAAGGCATTTCTGTTCTAGTGGTTTTCGAGTGCCTTTTATTAGTCAAGCTCATTGAAGGATTCTCTGCAAAACTTCTCATCCCAACCTCACAATAGCCCTAGAAGTAGATTTTGTGACTTATTGTCCAAACCAGGATATAATTTAGAATGAAAGACAATACTATGAATAATATCATGAAGAAAACAGGCGAACTCAGATCTTACTTGGTAAACCAAGACATATTGTTACTATAGCTTTAAGAGATATGAAGCCTAATACTCTGAAAGGTTAAAAAAAAAAAAAGTCTTTCTCAGGGAGTAAAGCTTGAAGATTAACCCGAGGCAGATGCAGTCCAAGCCTAAATTTATTTTTTGACCATTCAAGGCCATGCTGGTTCCCAAAAAAAGCCAATTAAGAAGTCCCACTTCTTTTTTTTTTTTAAAAAAAATTTGCATATGGGCAGGAGGCACCAGGGATCGAACTCCAGACCTCCAACTCCAGACCTCCAGCACGGCAGGTCGGAGCTCTGCCTGCTGAGCCACGGCAGCCGCCTGAAGTCCCACTTCTTGAAGTAGGTAGTATTCTAAAATGTCTCAGAAAATTCCAGGATCCTGGTATGTATACACTCTATAAAGCTACTCAATCAAACACTATTCTAGGTACTGCTACGATAGGATTTTGCAACTGTCTCTAAGGTCCCAAATCAGTTGATATCAGGAAGATAATCCTGGGTAAATGTGTGTCTGACCCAGAAGTTTGCTCAAAACACTTCTAACTTCTCTTTTTGCTTGAGTTGTCCTTATTAAAAAAACAACAACAACTGCAAAAACCCACAAGGAGGCTAAGCTGTTAAAAAGTTCAGCTCTTGCAGCCATCACCCCCTCACCCTGCGTTGAGTCACAAAGTCCAAGGCAATGAAAAAGAAAGAACCCGTACTCATGCTAACCTCAAGTTCCTGCCTTGCTGCACAGGGAAGCCCCCATTTCCAGAGCATGCACATTAAACCTCAAAATCTCACCTAACTTCATTATAATAGTAAAATCTCCATATCTGGATGGGATTTAAATGTCATTTTCTAAACATGTGATGTATATGGAAGCATGTTCTAACATGGCTAGGGACTGTGCATGCTCAAAATCAATTCGTCAGAAATACCCTTTAATTCTTGCCTGCCTACACCAGCTACCTGCAGACATATTCCCTAAACCCTTATCAAAGATCCCACTCACCTTCCTTCGGGGGGAGGGTTCATTTTGGACAGGACCCCGTGCTTCTCCATTGTTTGGCCAAAGAATGAAGTGCTGCTTTGCTTTACAGAACCTGATTTCATTCTATTCAGACTGGCTTTGGGGTCCATCCGAAGAGGATCAGTAACATCAGGACTACTTAAGTGAGCCCTTTAAAAGCGGAGAGTTTTCTCAACCTGATTGTAGAGTAAGAAGTTAAGAGAAATGAACTTCTAATGGTGTGTTAAAAAGAGCATTGTGTGAATGGCCTTTGTGGACCCTATGACAAGGAACTGTGGTCAGTCTCTATGAACTGAGAGAGGTCCCCACTTGTGATAGTTAGATTCAGGTGTCGGCTTGGCCAGGTGATGATACCCTGTTGTTCTGTTTCTATGGATTAAATCATCAGCATGTGAAATTCAACTATGTGTGATTATATTTGCAATCAACTTAAGAGAATGCCTTCCATGATGGGTAAGGCTTAATTTAATTAGCTGGAGGCTTAAAAGGGGCCAGAAGAGAGCTTAGCTGCTCAGGATACCTCATCTCAGCACTCAGAGCTAAGACTCAGACGTTGGGAGATGCAGAAAGGAATCTCCAGGAAAAGCCATTGGAACCCAGAAGCTAGGAGAGAAGACCAGCGGATGTCGCTATGTGCTTTCCTGTGAGACAGAGAAATTCAGATGAAAGCTTTCCCTCAGAAAAACTATAAATTTTTAATTTATTAAAAGCCGGTCCATCTCTGGTGTGTTGCATTCTGGCAGCTTTAGCAAACTAAAACACCACTCAACCGCAAACAAGGAAGGAAGATACCTCAGTACTACAACCACGAGGAACTAATATGAACCAACAACTTGAATGAACTTGGAGTAGGACCCTGGGCTTCATATAAGTTGCAGGGTAGATAATACCTCGAGTGTAGCATTATGGAACCATGAGCAGAGAACCCAGATATGCCACTCCTGGATGTGTGGCCTACAGAAATGATGAGACAAATATATATATATATATATATATATATATATATATATATATATATATATATGTATGTATATGTATATGTATGTATATGTATATATATTGTTTTTAATTGCCAGATTTGTGGAAATTTGTTACACAGCAGTAGGGAACAAATACAATCGTTAAAACTACCATCTGAATATCAGATAATGACAGAACTCATGGGTATAGATAAAATCACATATTTGGTTTGAAGTTATGATATTAATTTGTTAATTGGCATGCCCTTCAACTAATTAAATTGTATTCTGGGGCCTGGTATTTAATGAGGGTATCCTGGCTAATAGACATTCAAACTATGTCTGCAAAAATACTCAAAGTGGAGGTAAGAGGGAAAGCCCTTTATTGGTTCATTTACGTGCAAGGCACTTTGTTATAAATTGGAGATAAAGGTTAAAAATAATTTTTTGAAGGGTATGGATGAAATGGCATATCTATATAATTGGCTTTATTCTGTAATGCCACTTGACTTTATAAGCAGCAAAAATAATGAAATAAATCTCAGAATAATGCCTATATATTGGCCTTTCTTGCTTTGTACATTTTAATTTTATGTTCCATCTAATTTATTACACATCAAGTGTCACTGCACCCAAAATTGTAGGATACAAGTCACCTCATTCTACACAGAATGTACAATTCTTCATTATACATATTAACATTTTATTTCAAAAATCTCTTTTAGCATATGATTTCCCTAACTATTCTCTCCTTCTCTGACCCTTTTTATACACACTTTCTTAATTCCAGTGCCATTTTTTGTCATTTTAATTTTCAATTTCTATTCTAATTTTAATTTTAATCATCACCATTATTTCAAGGCAGCAAATGTCAAAATTGTATTTGAATCTCTAGATAGCATAAGAAAAAGTAATTATTTTCTTTAAAATCACCTAAAGCAAGGAGAGGTATGACCTCTTGTAAATGGAGATTCTAAGTAGTTCGAAACATGATCCTGAATAACAAATGTACAGCACACATAGTCAAATGGAAGTCGTGGCTATGTGACTCACAAAGATATGTGCTGTTACATTTATTTGCAATCTTTATGTGTTAGCTGTTCACAAATAAAGATTCTCATCCATGAACATAATTAATATTTTAAATAACACATTCTGTTTTTAATATACATGCACTACATAAGGAGAGATCATTTAAATTACTGCGACAGATGCTGGTTTATAAGTATTTAGTACCATTATAAAAAAGAGCCTGGAGAATACACAAATGAAGGTTCCTATATATATGCCCAGTGCTGAGGGAAATGGATTTTACTTCTGGTAATTTAAGGCATCTAACCACTATCATTAAACAAATAAGGATTCATTACATGAACAGGAGAAAAACGCTTTAAACACAATACCACTTGGAAATAAATGTGATCTAGAACTTTGATTTCTATGCACATCTTATTTGAGCATCATTTGTTTGGGAGGTTTATGACCTGTTACTTTTCCTCAATTTAATGCAACAAACCACTTCAATGATAGACTTCAGTCACTTGTATAATTGGAATGATGAAGAGGGTATAGCAGGGAAAAAAAGTTCTGCTTATTAAAATTATACACAAACTTAGGCTTGTTGGTACCAATTGCTTTAATAGTAGAAGAGTTCATTCATAGATAAAGTGGCCCAGTGGACTGAGAGACAAAAAAAAAAGGTATTAAAGAACACATTGAGACAAAAGGAACAAAATAAATATCAAGCCTGAAAGCAAGAGACCAGATGGGAGCTATGATTTTAAGGTAATAGCCAATGGTTCCTCCAGCTGTGAGTAGCCCTCACTTGCTTTACTTTGGTAACAGCATTAAGGCTTGGATTTAGACAAACTGAGGCAGATCTTAGCTCTACTATGAATGAACTTCCTATCCTTGGGTACAGATCTCAAAGCCTGCATTTTTTCTTCAGTGAAAATGATTCAAGGATTATTCTCCCATGAAATATTTTGTAAGGGTTAGTATCTACTAAATCAGAGCGAAACTGAATGATGGTTTGTCTCTCTGTCTCTCATTCCCAATTTGAAAATTTGAGGAATAACCCATCCTTAGTAAAGAAAGTCTTAGAAGAAATATTTCAAAAGGGAAGAATGTGAAGCACATCTTGGGACATGCATATTGAGGACATAAGAATATTAAAAAAAATTAGTTCCCTTGAATAGACATTTCTAGAATTTTGGGTGTCATAGGAGGCAAAATATGCAGTATAAGAGGAAGAAAGTATAAGAAAAAAGTATTTGAAAAAATGCACTGAAGATAACCAAATTAACAGTTTCAACAAACGTTTCTGCTAGCATGTTTGCTATTGTACTTGAAACTGTGGTCAGATTATGGTAAAAGGATCTAGTAATATCTTCTGAGGAAGATACGTATGTGTGAGGACCAAATAAAGGCAGTGCAATTATCTACTAGTAGCTAGAATCTAGTAAATGTTCATGATCATTGAATGAAAAAATGAGTGAACGGATGCATGCACTGATGAGAGTTTTGGCACCAATTCCCACTTTCAGATCTCTAATGCATTAGAATTGGACTGGAATGTGAGAAGATTTGTTTTTCCCTACACTATTGATGCTTATGTTACTCTAAGCCAAAGACAAACCTAAAATTGATTTCTCCATCTACTACCAGTGCCCACATCTGATTCTTGAATTCTTAGATTTTTTTTGTCCTTTTATCAACATTTCCTTTAGTTGTGGAAGAATAGTGTGTGTGTGTGTGTGTGTGTGTGTGTGTGTGTGTGTGTGTGTATGTGTTCTCAATACTTAGGTAAAGTGATCTTGCCTGCAATGCCTGCAACTTTTGGACATTCCACTAAAACATACATGCGGGGCCACCTCCAAGACAGTGGTTCACAAGTTTAAATCCTGGTACCAGAAGCAGCATCAACAATTTGAAACATGTTAGAATTAAACATCCTCCACTCCAGGACCCTCTCCATGCCTTGGGCCCTTTAATTTGTACCCTAACATACCTGTCAGGTGATTCCAATGTACAACAAAATTTGAGAACCAAGCTTCTGTGCAGTCATGAGTCCAGCTCTACCTTACTTTTCAAACTTCTTTAAAGAAAAAAAATACTATGTACGGAGAAAAATAGGGGCATTCAAACACTCATGAAATGCTTCTCCCACACTCCCAAAGCCAAGTAAGGTACTAAGGTTAAAGGTTATAGAAGTTATGTTGTTAGAAAACTTAAGTGCATTCATGAGAAAGGAAGGTGATAGAAATTCCAAGCTGCTTATGGAAGCTTATCCTAATTCCCTGTCAGAAGAAGTCTAGATAGTTCAATGTTGAGAGTTGCCTTGTCTTCTGTGGGGTCCTATCCACAGCTAGATTCAACTGTCACATCCTTCAGCTAAAGCATAGCTTCCCGCCCATGCTATTCTCAGAGGGAGTGTATAAAATTCCAATAAAGGAAATGGCACTTGACAATTTCAAGGTAGACAGAATGTTCTTGTTCATGTGAATGTGGACCTTTATCCCTCAGTTGTTTTTTCCTATGATGCTGATGTCCTTTCATGTCCTCTATTATTCCATGTCCCCCTAAAGTGTCTCTATTAAAAAGATAAACCACAAGTTAAAGACTACTCGCTCCTTTCTGCACTTCCAATAACACCATGGGCTACCTTCATGTTTCAGTTTCTCACAGAAACTGCAGCTCTTGTGTTTTTCTAATTTCTGCCCCAATTAAAATGTCCCATCTTAGAATAAGTCCTAAAACGTAGAAGACCCAGCCTCTCCAGAATATCAGTTAGTTCCATCTTCTTATCCCATATCAGTGACAGCCCCTTCCAATATGGAAAAGTTAGAATGGCCATACACTCCTAAACAGAGAAAGAGAAAGATCAAAGGTGACGGTGGAGTTATACAGAGAAGATAAGATTTAACAAATGAATATGATTGCAAAATCATTAAATTGATATTACTTTTAGTCTCCAGGATCTTAGTTAGAACAGCTAGAAGTAAAAACCTAAAATTATAGAATTGTAACCCATGTCAAATTCTGAAATATGTTCAACAACAAATTGTGGTGCTGTGCTTTGAAATTTATTGCTTTTTTTGTACATGTTATTTTTCACCAAAAAAAGAAAAATAAGTTCATTGTGGTGATAAAAAAATATTTAAGCCTTCTAGCCTCCTATATTCTAGAGCAGGGAGAAGGAAAAATCTGAGAGGACTGCATGGTAGCCCATGACAAACTCTGGGATCTGTCCTGTAACTACTTGTTGAAGAGCGCTTGGAAAACCATTGCTTTTTTATTTCTCTGCTCTGTATATATGTTATACTATACAATTAAAAAAATGTTAAAAATGTCCCACTTTACTTTCCATGTGAGCTCTCTTTGCGTCAGATGGTAGAGTGAGGATCAAAATTATTTGGTTTTTAACCTCACAAATGACAACAAACTTTCTGGACCGTTTTCCTCTACTTTCCTCCTCTCTTCCTGAACCTTAACCAACTCATGCTTTACAACCCAGATGAGGCATCTCCTGCATTATCAGTCCTCCTTTGGATCCTGCTATAAGAGTTAAACTCTCTCTTTGTTGCCATTTATATGCTACTATGATATGGCACTTAAACAGGTGTGTTGAAACCATTTATTCCTTTATTATGTTAGAAAGTGAACCTTTTGAGGGAGAGCATACTTATTAATCCTTTTTTCTTTTCACAGTATCTTGTCCACAGTACATGTCTACTGAAGACATACAATACATTTCAGATGAATTAATGATTAAATAAGCAATGAGGCATTCCCAGGATTCTGAGCATCCTGGGAAGCTGAGGGCAAATTTCTGTCTGGTTAATGGGGTAGGGCAGTAGGAAGGGATGGGATACAAAGAGGGAAAGCTGCCTTAAAATATTTTTATAAAATTAGAAATAATGGAACTTTTAAACAAAATTTCAAAGCATATGTAAATTACCTAGCTGATAAGAGAATAATGTGTCTCTGAAATGATCTGCATGGTAAGGCTACAGTTTAAACAAATTTTTTGACATGGAAATTTTAAAAAATATGTAAGGCTAAACTGAGAATGTTGAGAGCAATGGAATTGGGAGCCCTCAAGGTAACAGTCATCTGACTTCAAAAGAATTTTATGTTAAATAAAAGATGCAGGACTGAGAGTGAAAAGAACAGCATATATTTATTTTTATTTCCTCCTCTGGCAGGTAACATTCCTGTAGGAGAAAAATATGTCCTCATGTATTGTTCCATGAGATTTCAGTAGAGAGACCAACATGAGCATTAGCTGGGGCAGAAGCTTGTCCAAGGTCTTATTTGACTTTGTTTCCATATTTTTGCCATTAGTCAAGGAGAAGCAGGTTAAACTTAAGCCATTTAGAGGTAGAAACTCAGTAAAACTAAGAAAGGATTGTTTTCATTGTCAGTCAAGGGCTTTTGCATCAAAAAGATGGCAAATAATTTTGAATCACACAACCCATTTTAAGTTTGACTTGGCCATCTCCAAATTGAGTGTCTTTTCACAAAGCACTCAGAATCTCTGAAATGTTATATGCATGGCTCTGGAGGAAAAGTGTCATCTAAGAAATGGGTTGCATCACTCCATGCCTTTAAAATTCTACCTCGTTGTCTAAATTACCAAGAATGACATCATCTCTAGTGACAAATGAGGAATGAGGAAGAGAATTCCATCATTCCAGATAAATGACAGAATTAACAGCAGCCCTAGAAGATGGAAAAAGTAAATAGAATCTATGTCTAATTCTTAGCCCTCTCATGATTAAAATAGGGACTATCATTTCTGCTCTGCTTGTTACACAAGTTATCTTAAATACAGTAATTTTTTAAAATAATACATATTTTATAGCAAACTAAAATAGATACTAAAATCAAATGTTAAATCATGTTTGCCTAATAATAAACTTATGAAAGTTTGAGGCTTCATATATCTTTGTGTGCCAGAGCAGAATAACTTTTAAACATATATATTAATTGAGTGAACACAGTAAAAAGAGCCTATAGAGATAAGATCACAGAATTTTGATCTAGATATATCCTGTGTTGAAATATATATTGCACCAACTATAGTTGTGTCATCTTGGGTAACGTACTTTAGTTTTCTGGTCCTCATGCAGTTTCCGTGATACGTGTAAAACACTTAATGAAGAGCACACTATATGGTTATTTTCCTTCCTACCCTACTGTTATGCTTTATGGTAATCTAATTTCAGTATTGTCTCCAGATTTGCAATTCCTTGAGGTGACATTGTGAGAAAATAATTTCTTTCTAATTGTGTTGGGTAGACAGTGCCATTTGCCCTAAAAGCCTACTATATCCTCTCCCAGTGGATGGGTCTCCTGTTCCATATTCATCACCTTGGCACACATGAATATTCCTTAATGACAATTCAATTGTGTTTCCACTTCCAAATGGAAGACAGATAGCTGGACCTGGTGAATACGAGACTATCCTAGGAGGATTGAATAGCCATTCCAACCTTATAATTACTCAGACAAATATATTTCATCCATCTCTTCATTCATAAGTTTATGCTCTCATTCATCAATGTGTGCATCACTCATCTAGGGCTCATTCACTAGGCAGTGCAATGGATGATGTAGTACATTGCCTTTATCCAGGCACCCACGTCCCCAGGACCTGGAAGTGGTTGGTACTGAGAGCTAATAGCTGAGTATGCACTTTGGAATTTTCCTTAACAAAATGAAGCTGCCTCACCTAAGGCAGTTCAATTTCCTTCCCAGGCTCAGCTATTTTCCCTGACTGTAGTGATGTCAAGGCCCATCATTCTTCCTCAGTTTGGATCATTTCTGATAGGCCATTCAAGCCTATATTAATTATTAGTTAAAAATTTCTGCTGCCATCCTGAAAGATTGGGGAGGTCATCCATACACACACACACACACTTGTTTACTATCTCATAAGTGTATGTTATAGAAAGGCATGGGGGCTTTGTTGGAGAGGCAGGTTGCATGGAGAAATAAACCCTATGAAGAAGATGAGAGAAATAGAGCATTGGAGCTTTGGAAAAATTCTGCCTAAACTTGAATCCAGGCCTTGTACCTTGAAGAAAGTTGCTTAAATTTTCTGTATCTTATTCTTTTCTATAAGATGATATTAGTACCTGCTTTTTTGGAATTATTTTGAATACTGTATTAATTAATGCATATAAAGTATTCACAACAGTGCCTTGGGCAAAATAAAGTGCTTAAAATACGTTAGCTGATGGTAAATTATTTCAATTAATTTGACAAATAGATGAAGAGGCTGCTTTGTGATGCTTATCTGGCACATGATCCTCTCAACTGCCATTAAAGTCATTTGGCTTACCATTTTTCCCCGTTATTTAGCAAGAAAATGAAAGGTGGAGCTGATTCCTCTTTTTTTATTGATAAAGAATGCTTTGTAATCATTGGCTATTGATTCACTTTAAAGCAATTTATGATTCTAGGTGTGTTTTATTACATTCTTCAAAATTATCTCAAAAGTGTCCCATTAGAAACAGGATGTTTGTGGATATAATGAGAGCTGATGGTGGAACACTATCCAGGAGAAACATTGCAAAGTAGCTTAGGGAGGCATATGGGGAAATGCAATGAATTGTCCTCGTGATATGCAAGGCACAAATTTAAATGGGGGTCTCACCTCCTTGGAAGTGGAATTTGAGGAGAGATAATAGTGGAATTTGCGTCTCTAAGCCTCTCTAATGTATTTCATTGCTTTTACAGCCTTCTTTCCCACCCAGAAAAATATACATTTTTGTTTTGAAACTAAATGTGCTGAGGTTTTCACATTTTTGACTAAAGCTGTTCTATCTCTGTAACTTTCCACTTGTAATATCCATTTCCCTCAAGTCCTTTCTAATGGTGGGGGATGCAAAGTCATGGGCATGAGAAACAAAATGCTTTCAGAATAAAGTTATCTTTAATTTAATGTGTATTTGGCCAGACAGGAGACTAGTTGCACCAGGACTGAGCGTACATCACTGCTGTTTCAGTACCAAATTAGGCATGATCAGAGAACAAAAAATAGACTCAGCATTTTTTAAATCATGATGATTAAGTGCACCTAACTCCCATAAATTGTGATCTATTTTGGAAAAGTAGTGCACTGTGAAACTATAAGGTTAACTGCATTGGCTATTAAGAAAAAACATGGGAAGCAAGATACAATTTAACACTGAATTCAATTTGGGTAGGGAAAAGTGTAACCTATATCATTTGCCTATTAGAAATCTGGTCTTCCTAATACGTAATGCACCCTCTAGTCTCTTCAATTTGTGGGTGGGGGAGAAGACACAAAGAAAGGGGATACATCTAGAGAGTCTACTCAAAGGATATCCAGCACTTTGAAGATGACTATTCAGGCTCAATGATTTCTGCATGGTAGTCTTACTTCTTCCAAGATGACACATTTGGGGGTGAAAGGATAATTATATGATTCTGGACATCCATAGATTTAAATGGTATCCAAACCCTACCTTGTGTACAGAGTAATGCCCCTCATGTACCAGATCTTTTCTGGTCTTACCTGCCCATGATTTTTATTTGGTGATGGATTTCATTAATGAACTGACTCTGAATTTGGTCTTTTCTGACTGAATCACCTTCTCTTTGTCTCTTGCTTACTAAACAAATACTGGATCCTATCACTACTTCCATTTGGCCCTCTTGTCCCAAGGAGTCCTATACTGGACTTTTCTGGATCCAAATGCAATATCTACACCAAAAGGGACCAAGCATACTTCACTTCTCTGAGCTTCACAAAAGCATCTGAAAAATGGCTTTATTATTTTCCTTTTAGAGCAGTGGTGAGTATTAAATAAAGTTGCATGCAAAGTCACTTAATGTATGTAATAATAATTATTATTATAAGTATTACTAATGTAATGACAAGGACAATGAAGATGAAGAGTCACTATTATTTATACCTTTACATACATTTTGAAAAGAAAAATAAAACAGATGAGAATGGGCATTGGAAGAGCTGAGGTCAGTTTTATCACTGTCACTATCCTGATGTGGCCTTCAACCTTTTTTCTTTTCCTCTCTAGCTAGGTCTCAGCCTCCTTCAACATTGTCTCTAGTACATTCCCTCTGAAGTTTTGGTGTCTTTTTACACTGCAGAAAAGTCAGAAAAGGGAGAGTCTCCACCAGACAAAATTCCAACATCTTCTTAGTTGCTCAGTAAAACAACCACAGCAACAACAGCCCAACATCAAACACAAAACCCTGTAAGACTTGCTCCATTTTTGAAGAAACATGCAGAATATGGTTCATGATGCTTGTCTTCAACCTTGATTTTCCTCCAGTTGATTTTCATGGTCCATATGACCCAGAAGTTTTATCCATCATGGAGTGCCCAACAATTTGTTGAGCCTTCTACTTCACAAGCAAAGTATGACTTTCCAAAGAAGAGAGGCCAAAGTTATAAAAAATATATATATTGAAACATAGGGCTGAGTGTCACTGCCCTGCCATTGCAAGTTTAATAAAATTGGGGTAATTAATTTCTTCTCTTGTAGCCTTGATGTTCACATTTATGTAGGGCTAGAAACAATAAATTCTCCAAGGTTCAAAGTAGTGACATTTTAAAATAGCTTCTCTTCCCATCTTCAAAAATGTATAAATCTCATGGATATGATTTTGGTACCTTATCAATATTAATAACTATATTGCATGATAGATATATTATGGACCCAAATTCAAATGTAATATGAGAACATACTTTGGGAAATAATAGGGTTTGGTATAAAACAATTACTGTACTGTGAAACTCTGAGTAATTAGAATTTATTTTGACTAAGTAGATATTTATCGTTGCCTCTTCCATTGGTGACAATACCCAAGAAGACATTACATCTCTGAAAATATGTAAATCTGTCAGTTTCTTGCTAAGCAGGACATTGTCCTCGCTGTGCTGAGCTTTATGGGGATGCAAATATCTATAGAGCAGATTGAGGAACATTCAGTAAAGCTTATTGGATAAGAACATGATCTCTGAATCTCAGCTCTAACACTTGCTTGGCCTTGACCGAGAAACTTAACTCCTGAGATTACATTTATGGCATGGGTTTGGGCACTAGTAGAATTTAATGAGATAGCATATCAGGTATGTTTTAAGTACTGTCTCACACATAGTGAATCTTAAAAAATGTTAATCCTTATGATTTTCATCATTACCACTGTCATTAATTCTCTGGCTTGAAACAACAAAGTAAATATATTTGTTTAGAACTCAAAATATTCTCATTTGTACCTTTGGTTTTATTTGATTTTCAGAGCAGCTCTCTGAAAGATTTTGTTGAACCAATGTAAATATGACAAACCCAGAGAAGGGAAAGATCATGCATTATTATTGAGGTAGGAAGTAGTGAGAAAAGCACTAGAGTTAGGTCTAAGACTCTTTTTTTGCCTGTTGTACACCATGATATCTCTTAACCACATTTGGGAGCATGTGCTTCTCCATTACTTATCTTTGAAGGACTGAGAATTAGCTATAATTTTGCCGATCTCTAGTCTACAAAAGCCTTCTACATGTTCTTCCTGTGCCAATAGCTGTTCTACTTAATCTATTTCTTAAGCAGTTAGCAAAGAAGAAGGAATATGATTAAAAAGCATCAAGTGGGTGGGCCACGGTGGTGCAGAGGTCTCACCTGCCATGCTGGGGACCCGGGTTTGATTCCTAGTGCCTGCCCAGGTGAAAAAAAAAAAAAAGAAAGAAACATCATGCATGGGTTTTAGAGGTTACAGAGGATACTATGCACTGGTATGTTTTAGGGGGGTTGAAGTCTGAGCTGATATTTAAGTAATATACAGAGGATGTCTAACAGGGAAATGTGTTATGAAATAAGGTTTAGAACACACCATGCAAGTTCTTTAATTCCATGCTAACAGATTAACAAATTAGTGCATTTTCTAGGTCAGTATTCTTAAAAATGAATTTCCATGATATCAATTCTTCTGTGTATTTCTGTGTATGTGTATAAAATAGGGTGTAAAATGTGTATGTGTGTAAAATGGGACTTTTCAAATGAGTTTGAAAAAATTCTTGTTAAAAAAAGTAACCAGAACTACTCTTTATGTGACTTGAATATCATTGTTGATTTAAATACATTTTCCTGACTTGTTAGTACCACAGAAAGGAATACTTTTTTTAAAGGAAGTGTTCCCCAAATATATTTGATTCAGAACAGAATTTTTGGGAGTACCAGTATTTCTTGAAAAACTTTTGGAAACTCTGGCCAACAGGAATATTTATAAGATTTTGAATGTCCTTTGAGCAGAGGCATGTATTAATTAAAGGCATAGATGATGGGTGGAAGTGGAATATTCTGCAACCAGCTTTCTTCTTTACCTGTGTTGTGATTGGAACATAGATTCCTTTTAGCCTTCTATATGAATTCAAAGAATTAACTGTTAAAACTAAGTTACCTGGGCCGGCCACGGTGGCTCAGCAGGTAAGAACGCTTGCCTGCTGTGCCCAAGGACCTGGGTTCAATTCCTGGTGCCTGCCCATGTAAAAAAAAAAACTAAGTTACCTTGAACCTTCTGTAGGATTTGGTCTGCTTTAAGGAACTTATCAACAATATTTGTGTGTGAACTGGTTATTCCAGGACAAGTGGTTCTGGCCTGTTTATTGAAATGCTTGGTCAGCAGTGAATTAGTTTTTGCTTCTGTGTGTGTGTGTGAGAGAGAGAGATGGGGTGCAGTAAAGAGAATCATCAGGGTCTTTTGGTATCTATTTCTTTATCAATTTATTTAAATACATGTATTCTTATGTATTATGACATATATTTATATAACATTTATATTACTTACATAAACATATAAAAACATATATATTAGAGAGAGGGAGAGTTGAAACTTCCTGTACGCAGCTCAGAACTATTTAAAGAGTGTACAAACACATAAATATGTATACAATACACATCCAGTTTCTACTCTTGGGAGTAAACACACAAACTCGCCAGTAGGGGAACTTGAAAGGGAGACAACACAATCTAATAGAGATGGCATATTCTTTCCACCCTATTTCTGTTCCTGCCATATTCAGTCTGTTATACCACAAGGACAAATGTCACAGTGGAGTCACCTTTGAACGTTGGAGATCTCTTTCCCATTCCATCCTGCAGGAGTGAGTTTTTTTTTTTAAGGAATAAAGGAGAAGATCAAAGTTAGATTATTCCTTAAAATGAAATTTCTTTTTTGTATTTAACAGGTTGGGGTGAAATTGTGGATCAAGATGATGGTGTGAGATGCTTCAGGGCTTCATCCCCCCACCAAAGCTTTGAACAACTAGCCAGAGCTGGCAGAAACCCTTTCTCAAAGTTCCGGAAATCATTTAAAGAACTGCAGTAATGGGCCAAGTGCCAGATTGAGGAAAGCATGATTTACAAGCAGTAGGGTCCTGTGTCTCCCTATCTGATTTCTCCCCCATCCCTCACTGACTGGGCAAAGAGCCAATGCAGAGCCCTAATCCCTGTTCCAGAGGAAGTGGAGGAACCCTTGTGCACATCCTGGGAAAATATATCTCTGGCCCATTCTGTCTGGTGTGGTCAGAGGGACTCACCATGTCAGAACTTGCCCTGAGTCTAGAAGGCACTCATGAAACTCTGCTACAGAACAATTGTGAGAGCAGTCAATTCATGCCGCCTGGGGCAAAGGAATGCTGGGTATAGGACATATCAGTGAGAGGACCCTGAGCAAACTGTTTCCTAGCTAAGAAAGGACATTCAGAATCATGAAAATGGGGGAATTCCTAAGGTCACACATGCATGCCCAAAGCAAGAGGCATGTTCAAAAAAGCTTCAGAGAAGCGCCTGCACTTTGGTCTGGAGTTTTTCTTTCAACTCATAGTGTGGACAAGCCCTAAAGGAGAGCACTAGCACAGGTCAATCTGCAAAGACTGGGGAATGTGGGTTTTTTTTTCTTCTTCTTCTTTTATTTCCTTTTTCTAGTGATTAGCTCCTGGCAATCTAAGAAAGCTCTGTCATAACCCTAGCTGGATACTAAAAAAAGGAAGAGATGCCTCAGAGACTAAATTTCAGCAGTAACTATTAAAATATCAAAATGTCAAGATTTCAACAAAAAGGTACAAAACATACAGAGAAATAGGAATGGATGGCCCAGGCAAAGCAAATTCCAGCATTATAAACCATCAGTGAGGAGGACCAGATGTGGAACACACCAAGGAAAGACTTTTTTCAAATGGTCATAATATGTTCAAAGAGCTTATAAAATGTGGGAAAGCGCTAGAGGAAACCAAGAAAATGATATGTAAACACAAAGAGAATATCAATAGAGAAATGAACATATGAAAAGGAACCAAACACCACAGTAATAAAAATTTAAAATTTCCCAGATAGGTTCAAAAGAAGATTGAAGCGGCAGAAGAAAGAATAATTTAAACTGAAGATAAGACACTTCAAATAATTCAATATGAGATGCAAACAGAAGACAGAATGAAGAAAAGTGGACAGAGCCTGAGGAATCTGTGAGATACCATGAAGCACACCAATACACATTCAGTCCCAGGAGGAGAAGAAAAAAAGAAAGGGACAAAGAGAATATTCAAAGAAATAATGACTGAGAACTTCCAAAATTATATATATATAATATTCAATGAACTCCATACCAGATAAGCCCAAATAGACCCATACATGAAGATAAAATAATCAAACTGTCAAATGCCAAAAACAAAGAGAGAATTTTTGAAAGCTAGAAGAGAGAAGCAATGTGTCACATTCAAGAGAGCCTCAATAAGACTAAGTGCCAATTTCTCATCAGAGACCATGGAGGCAAGAAGTCAAAAGTATGACATATTTAAGGGGCTAAAAGAAAACCACTGCCAACCAAAAATCCTATATCCATCAAGACTGTTTTCCAAAAATGAGTTAGAGATTAAGACACTTCCAGACAAAGAAAAGCTGAGGGAGTTTGTCACCATTAGAACACTCCTAGGAGAGATGCAAGAGTCCTGTAGGTAGGAAGGACAATAAACAATAGATCAAAGCTGCCTGAAGAAATTAAGATCTCTGGTGGGGGTGAAAACATGGGTAAAAATAAATGTTAGTTGTATTGTGTTTAGGTTTGTAACTCCACTTTTTACTTCCTACATAACCTAAAAGGCTAATGCATAAAATGTAATGATAAATCAGTGGTTTGCAGCTCATAATGTATAATGTAATTTTTGACAAGAACTACATCAAGTGTGGGGATGGAGAGCTACAGGAACATAATCTGTGTATGCTATTGAAGCTAAGATATCAAACCAAATGAAATTGTTATAGACTTAGAAGGTTAAATTTAAGATCCATGGTAACTGAAAGAAAATGTAAGAGAATATGCATGCTCATAAAAATGGAAATTAGAGTATAGGTTCCCAGGGGTGGGGAGCATGGGGAGTTAATCCATAAGGGTGTAGGGTGTCTGTTTGGGGGATGGCAGGGTTTTCATAATTGAAGATGGTGGGGATACTGCAATACTGTGAATGTGATTAAAGCCATTTAATGATATGCTTGGGAGTAGTTGAGATGGGAAAATTTATGTGCGTAATTGTTCCCACAATTAAAAAAAAAAGAAAGAACATATAAAGCATCAATGACAATTAAATGCAATATCTGATTCTGGCTGGGATCTATCAAGGAAAGAGAAAAAGCTCAAGGGGACATTATGGAGCATAGGAAAAAATGGAATAAAGATTGTAAGATTTATATTAACATTAGATTTCTTGGACTTGATAACTGAACTTAAAATGGTTACATAATGAAATATCCTTTTTCTTAAGAAATGTATATGATATTAAGTGTTCAAAGAGAATGATGTATACAACATATACTCAAGTGTTCATAAAATGGATTGATAAATAGATAAACAGCCAGGCAGACAATGAGATCAATAAGTAGATGACAAAGAGAAAGAGAGAGAAGAAGAAGAGAGGGATAGAGGGAGGGAGGGTGGAAAAGAAGGAAGGAAGATAGAAAGAAAGAAAGAAAGAAAGAAGGAAGGAAGGAAGGAAGGAAGGAAGGAAGGAAGGAAGGAAGGAAGGAAGGAAGGAAGGAAGGAAGAAAAGAAAGAAAGGAAGGAAGGAAGGAAGGAAGGAAGGAAGGAAGGAAGGAAGGAAGGAAGGAAGGAAGGAAGGAAGGAAGGAAGGAAGGAAGGAAAGAAGGAAGAGAAAGAAAATGAGAGAAAGAGAAAAATGTGGCAAAATAATAAAATTAGTGGATCTGGATATCTGGCAGGCAGGAATGTGTTGGCATTCTCTGCATGGGGCTTGGTATTTTTTTTTTTTTTAACCTCCCCTGTAAGTTTGAAAGCATTCAATAAACTGAAAAAAAAACTGCCAGGGTAAGGTTGAGAAGAATAGTAGAAAATACCATGGTAGAGAAAAATGTATCTTCACACAATGATTCCAATCTTTAGCATTAATCGAAGAGGGTGAATATGGGAGCAAAGCAGACATTGCAGGATTCTACATCTTGGCTTCATAATACAAAATAAGCACATAACATAGAAATTACAAACTGCTTGGAATTAATGTTCAAAATTGTTAACATCTAACCTTTCAAGATAAAAGTTCAAACTCTTAGCAATGGAGCATGAGACCTTTCCTGAATTGTGTTGTATCTCCTTGGATAGTCTTGACTTTCTGTCCCCAAATGGTGCTTATAGGGATTTAAAGTTACTTTTTACAATGTTGCACTTCTTTCTGTATTCTATCTGACTAGCTTTCTCCTTTTGTATGGCCCCATCAGCCTGACTCATTTGTGGTAGCACTTCTTGGTGTACAGTCTAATGACCTCCTATTATTCTTGCTTGGTGAACTCCTATTCATATTACAAGAGCCAGCAAAACTATTATCTACCCTTGAAAATAATATCCCTGGTTTTGATGGGTGCACTTCCATGTGCTTTCATGATACACCTCACTGGTAAAGCAATGAACTCTTATCCATATCTGGGAAGACATTGTGAGCCCACTTAGAGAGGAAAATTATTTGTGTTAGAATCTCCTGTATCTGTCCTATAACTACAAATAATAGAAGCTTAAGAAATATTTATGGAAGTAATTAATCATGCTCTGCTTATAAGACAAAGATTTTTCCAAGTATTAGTCCTCTAGTACATCCAAAATATTTAATGTTTCCCAATGTATATAAATATAACATTTTCTTGAGAAAATCTGGATATCTGACTTTTTTCTCTTGGGGAACATTTCCCATTTTAAATCTGAGTTTGACAAAGCAATTCTGTAGACTTTTATTTAACACAGTCATATTAAAATGCCCACCAGAGAAATATTGCTGAATATAGCCAATGCATAAATATTTTCACTATAGACCGGTTCATTTCTGGTTTCCTGATTTTAACTCAACTCAAGTATATTTTAATAAAACCATTGTCACGTTAGTTTTAAGTACAGGATATGAATTAAATGAATAAAGATATGAATCAGAAAATGCATGAATTTTATAATGCAAAACAGGAATCAAAGGTGGATGTGCAGAAATTCCACATAGATTAAATTCTCTCTCTTGTATCATATCCAGCAGGTCCACAAATCCTCTCTAAATGCTGACAAAAATGTTGTTTCTGGCAGATGGGGATGGTAGTCATTAAATAACTGTGTCATACAGAAACGTGTTTTAACATGTATATTTTTATTATAATTATGAATAGGCCCCAAACCATCAAATTAAGCAGTCGTAAATCCCTAAGAATGCTGAATGGAAAATTAGATTTACAATTACAGCCCCAACAGTGAACAAAAATTTTCAAAGTAAAAATGGCTTAAGGATGAGAAATGCTTTCTCAGCAGGTGAAAGTAGAGTTTGGAGATAAAAATAAAATATGTTCTTAGACTATAGATATATTTTTAATATTGCTAAAATGGAGACAGGTTTCATCTCATAGACAAATAATATGTGCATTTAAATCACATTTGTTAATAAAGGTAGTATTAATTTATTTCTCATAACAACTTTTAACCTCTCTGATTAAAGAAAGAATTAGGAAAGCATGGTATGTGTCAATCCTTGTGTATGATGATCTTAAACATGTGATCTCTTTGAATTCTCTTGAGAACCTAGAAATCATCCTTCATATATATCATTCCCATTTTTACAGATGAGGGTTTTTGATTCACATGGACTGGGGGATTTGTAAAGCCAAGTAATAAATGTGAATCCAGGTTTTACTAACTTCAGCCAAACTCTTTTTCCCTGTAATATTTATTTTATCCTCACTTTCTATTTAATGGAATATGTGTTATTTAAAATAAAACTAAGTGTATTAGAGGGCTTCAATGGAGAATAAATAAACCCAATATATCATTATAAATACGTGGTCAAGGTGGGTGGGAAATATGCCGTCTTTAGATTAAATGGTCAACAATGATAAAATGACAGCCAGTCATGGGATAATCTTTGGGAATAATGTTCCATACAGAAATACACACACACATACACAGATGCACAAGCACATAGGATTTAAATGCCAGGAATAAGTTGGAAGCTTCAAGGAACAGAAAGCCAGGCCAGTTTGACTACCTTGGTATGCAAGAAAGGGATATGTGAAAGGTCAGAGAAGGCAGGAGATAGGTTGGGATTTTATGGTATAAGTTTTGATAGCAAGTCAAAGTTATGCTTCTCAAACTGCCAGTGGTGCAGGATGAGAAATGGCATAGCCACTGTTGATCCATGGGCGGTATTCCCTACTTTCCCCCCCATGAATTTCATAAAGAAATAGTTCACATTAAAACTTATCTGAGTTATTATTTTGAATAATAATATTTTAAAACTTATCATAATGTTGAAGCCAAAGGAAACAGTGCCCCTACCACATCTGAGATCTATATTTTCATATCCAATATTGGATCTGAACACAGACTCCGATTTGTAAATTCATTTGTTTAAAATGTGTTCACAATGACTCCTTTATAATATAGGACAAAGCCTCTTCTTTTCCAATTTATAGAAGAAATTTGAGGTAAACAGAGACGTGTAAGTAGCCGACCAGAGACTTTGTGAATTTGTTTTTCCAGTTACAGCTAAACTATCAAAACAGCAGCTCTGTAACTTAGTATTATTTTTATTCACATTTTGCAGAGAAACAATCTGAAGTTCAGCAAAGTACCCTAGAGATCACACAATATTGCAGAACTGAGCCTTCAGAAATTTAAGGTCACAATATACACGCTTTAAACCTCCTACAAATACAAAGTGTTTTGAAAGCAGTAGTGACATTACCAATGTGTGTTTGGAGAATTAGTGCAAAATTAATATGGGAAAATTCCTCAAGACAGAAGGTTGAGAGGACATTCCTACATCAGCATTAGGTGGATCTGCTGATTTCTGTGTTTCCCACCTAAGAGTCTCCCTGCCCCTTGCCTCTACATTATAGTGGTACAGGGAGTAGAGCCCAATATCTATTTCCTGATTTAATTTACAGATCTGTTTTTGAGATTGAAGAAATAAATTTCTTACCTGGCTTTTCAAAGAACTGAATTAAAAAATTTTGCACTGAAGATAATTGCATTTATTTTTATCATGTTTCTTCAACACTGAAATATAAAACATGTCATTTTTGCACCCTCAGATAATGGAGAGAATGAATAAGAAGTTTTAAATCCAAGTCCAACCATCACTTTTACTTATTTCAAATGCATGCAGCATCAAAACCTTTTGAAGTACTGGTTTAGGAAAAAATAAAGTATAAAGAATAAAAGAAGTAAGACAAACAATCCATAATTGAAAGGATGAGAATGTAATACCTGTATTTTGCATTAAATGAGAAATAAAATGATCAACATTGGTGCAATGTTAAAATGGTTAAAATAATCATAATAAAATTATATTATAGTCTAATGACATGTTAGGTTCTATATAAAAAATCTGTTGGCTCTTATTTTATTGCTCAAAAAAAGAACATATAATTAAGTATGAGGCATTCTGAGAGAAGACCTTCTATCAAAAAGGATGACATGAAACAGTCAATGGGTCTTATCCAAATATTGTTCACTTCATGTTTAGTTTCCTTCATTGTGAATATGAGGGGAATAATAAAAATACCACATAGTATTATTAAAGTGCTTTATGTACTCTAAAACTATTTCTCATGTATTGGATTTTTATTTGAAAATCAAATTTAAGGCATAAGCAAAGCCATCTCTACTCAGATTTAACACAGATTTTCTACTCCAGTTTTAAACATTTTAACAACAATGCTTTATTTAATACATGCTGAAAACCAATTCATCATGTAATCATAACATCCCAATGCTTATCATCTTGCCTATTATATTTTTAGAAGGTACATATCAATGATAAATCTTGAAAGCCAGGAATAAGATAATTTTTTTAAATAATGTTAAAATATTACTATCAAGAAACCACACGAAATAATGTGTACATGATTAAGAGTAAACATTTTCACACACACACACAAAAAATCCCTGAATCTCAAAGAGGATATTTCCAAGTTTTTTCACATAGGAAAAGGTAAAATTAAATTTTTTTTTTTGCCTTGCGAGTTATATCTGTCCCAAATCTCATGATATTCACTTCATATTTAGTTAAACAATAAATATTAACCTCACACTCTGTATTTCATATCTTAATGCTTGAACTCATATATTTTTATGCTGTCAATATGTTGGAAGTAATATATCAAGTACATTTCAGTCAGATTTCTCAAAGAATAGAGTCATTTTCTAATTGACATAAAAAAAGTACTTAGGTTTATCAATAAACCCAGAATAAAGACACACAAATTATAGATTATACTTGATATTCTCAGCTCTGACAGATCCCATTCTGCTTTTTACATAAAATGCTAGAAATATCGACATCTTCATAAAAGCTGATTTTGTAAATGAAATGCTTTAAAGGCAGGAGGAAACACACATCGATTAAGGAAATGTATACCATATTTTGTTTGAATTGGACTTTCTTCTTGTCGCAATGACAAGGACATAAATTACAAGGAAATGCAGACAAATTGTGAGGATACCCTAGATGTGGCTAATAGAATCATTAAAATGAATAGCAAGGAAAATAAATGACCCATATCATATAACCATCACATAGTTGTTCTCTATACCAAGGATCTAATCAATTAAAATCTTTTGTTGACTAATGCTAATTTATACTTCAAAATTCAAGCAGGTTTTAAAAGCTATACAATTGATATGATTAATTGTTACTGTCAAATGTGGCTTATGAGAAGGGTGAAGGGTAGCCCAGGCAGCAAAACCAGCTTGGGGTAAAGTCTAAAAGCAGAATAAGCATAAGGAATTCCAGAGAAATGAAAGGGGTAAAAAAGTAAGACTTGGGAGATTTGAGAAATGTGGCTGGAGAGGTAAGTAGGGTTTCAATGACTGAAGACATTTTAAAGATGTGGTAAGTTTTTAGACTTGATTTTGAAGGTAATGGGAAGCTTTAGAAAGGAAATAAGAAGAATGACATGATTTTCTTTGTAGAAAAACACCCAAACTAAGTATTTCTAGTAAGGATGAATGGATTGTAGTCACTGTGATGATACTTCTTCCCCATTGCCCCAGATTTTAGGAATATCTGAAATTTGGATTTATAGTCTCATTTTTTTCCTTAACTTTTGATAATTTTATTAAAAATCAAGCATCATGTCAATGATTATCAAAGGGCCTCAAATCAGCGACACCATTTCCCACCCAACTCAAGCACTGTTCACTTTATTGGCATGCCTTGAAGGGTGGTACGCATATTTGGACCTTTCTTCCCTGTGTCTCTACTGCAGATTTTTTTCTAGGCCTTCCACTGCCTGTGCGTGAATCTTTTTCTGGATGGCAGGTCTTCTGGGGCTTGGCAATTTGAAATAATTTCTGGGGTGTAAGCTCCGTGAAGGCAGGGGTTTTCATCTATTTGTTTCACTTTTGAATACACAAGGAAGTGCTTGGCAAATAGTAGGTGCTCAGAAAATAATTAATTAGTAAATAAATGAGTAATAATTAATGATGGAAAACAATTGTAACAACACAGGCATAATAAAAACCAAGAACATTAAAACACAGAGACCTGAAGCTCCCTGTTTCTATGTGATATTGTTTTCTGGATCTCCGAGTATATAGTTTTTTCTTCAGTAACAGAAATCTCTCTCATTCTTTTTCTTGTCTCTATTTCCACCAGCCCTAGCATTGCTTGTTTTTTTTTTTTGCTTTTGCTTTCTCCTGGGAGATTTCCTGTTACCCCTATTTTTATATTTGAATCCATTCTATAAAATCTTTCCAAGATTAGCTGAGAAGAAATTTTTTTTTCATTTTATTAGCTAAGGTTTTTGCTTAATTTTTGTGTATTTTGAGCATATTATTTTCCACACTAAGTAGTTTGCATGGATTCATTGAACTTTAGAACTCAACTTTGATGGGACTTTCATATCTATCTACTCTAGTCTATGATTCTTCTCATGGTGTCATTCAAATTTATAACAGACAACCCAAACTACTACAATTGTCCAGATGTCTAAAAAAGTTCATAAATATAGGCAGTGCAGCAACTACCAATTAAAGTATCACATTAACTTATCTCTGATAGGAGTTCAAAAGAGAAAAAATGGTTCTTTCCTGGTTTAGATGCTAACAGGGTATTTGCATTAAAATAGGAAAAATATGCTTTAATTTAACAATTGAACAATTCTTTCAAATTTGATGTCATCAAAAGAGAATAAATGAAAAATACATCCCTGGTAATGAAAATCAGAAATTACTCAAAGTTTGAATTCTCTCTCCCTTTTCAACTTTGGCCAGACAAATAACCTCTCTTTAAAAACATGGTCTGTTTATAAGTGTAATATCTGTCACATGCTGAAACATAGAAATGGGAGAAAAGGAAATAGAAATTATTTGTAGTCCTATCAGTAAGAGTTTTGCAGAGCGGTATTTCTTAAAACAGATATGAATGTTTAAGTATTAAAACCATTCTGAGGATCTCCCCCACGGTAGAATACTTTCTAGACTCTTTGTCTTGAAATAAAGTTTTTGAACCGTTGTGAACTTCCTACAACTCTAGATTCACTTATATCTGTCTTCCACAATACTCTGTACTCCCTCCATGATAAATTAAAGACAATCCCTGTAGCCCACCCTACTTCCTTTACTTACTTGCTTTTGAGCATTTTTACATTTCAGAATTACAATTCTCTATCCAGTTCCTTTATCTTAAATATATTTTTGTTAACTTAATTCATGTCTCATTTCTAAGAAGAACTTACTTGGATTTCCACTATATTTCCTTCAGGATTGTGCAATATCACAGAGTAATTCTAGTGTCTTATTTAGCTGTCCTTATTACCAAAACCTTAGGGGTAGGGCTTTAGAATTTTATTTAGTGATTCTCAGAAACTAATATACTATTTGGCACAGAGTAAATGCTGTTTAGGTAATTGAGTATGATTTTGCCCATAACCACAGTGTTGGACTTCCCACCATCCTCCCCAGAGGACTGTCACCATATCACACAAAAGTCAATGGCAGGGGCAGGACACGGTGGGTCAGCAGGCAGAGTTCTCACCTGCTGTGCCAGAGACCCTGGGTTCAAATCCCGGTATCTGCTCATGTTAAAATTAAAAAAAAGTCAATGGCAGGCTTTTCCCTTAAGTGACAGAAAACAATGAAATTTTGTATAGTAAGCCTCTACCCAAGAGTATTCCTTCAATATGAAATTGATATTTACTATAATCTTAACTAGCATTTTATGCCATTTCATTCCCAATACATAAACAGCGCGATTACTAGAATGGTATGGCCATTTCCACAAACTAGAAGTAATGCTAGATAATTAATTGTATGAATTCTTATTTTCACTGAGCTCAACCATAATGAAGAAATTGGCGAAGGAAACACTATTTGAGTTGAACAAAAATTATAGCCAGGAAGAGAAAAACCCTTAAGCCACAGTCAAGCCTGAAGCAAGACTTATTTTCAGCATGATGCCAAAATGCCAGGTATCAAAATTTAAAAATAAATTAAAAATAAAACAAATTAAAACACACGTTTCAGTCTCCAAACTTCTTCCTTTAACTGAATCACTTACTGATGCCCCTTCTACTTTTGGTTCAAGGAGGAGAGAAGTAAGTGAATTAAGAGTTTTTCTTTAACAATGAATAAAGACAAATGTGGAGTGAGAGCCCATATATATTATTCACCCCATACCCCACCATTGCTAATGTACATTTTTTAAAACTAGAAACTTTAGCATATTTTGTTTATGTTTCAAAATATTTCAGGTCAGACTCTTCAGGTAAAATATTCAGACAAATATGCATGTTCTACTATATAGCCTAGGGATATAAAATAGATTTATAATTTAAAGGAATCTAAAAGATTTTAGCAAAACAATTAAGTTAATTTCTAAGGACTCCAACAATTTATGAAATAAGGAAAACAAAGTTTAATTTGGAGGAAGAGCTATAAATACCAAAGAAGGTAGTCTATAAAATACCTCATAATACAGGTAATCAATATGGTGTTAATTTTCCTCTTTATTTATCTACCATTACAGCTGGCAGCATTTTATACAGAGTAAAATTTTAACAAAGGTTTTTACTGAGATATGAACACAGGCTTACCAATATATTTTGTGTAGATATGATATATCACAAAAATGCCTGTAATTGCCTTACCTTTTAGAAATTGAGTTTAGCAAACAAATTATATTTAATTAACTTCCACAAAACTCTACTTAACCCTAAGGACAAATATTTCAGAATGCTAAAATCCTAAGAAAAGTACTTGGCAAAAAATAGTGATACCCAAGGCAAATCAATATTTAGACAGTCTTAGTTTTGCCTAGCAGTTGTCACAAATGCCACACAATGGGTTGGCTTAAACAACAGGAATTTATTGGCTCATCTTTCAGGAAGCTAGAAGCCTTGCTTTCTTGAAGATTTGGTAGCATTATGGTGCCAGCTTACCACAATTCTTGGACTGTCTTAGCTTCTACTCCTGCCCTCTCTCCCAGGGCGATGGAGCCTCTCAAATCTCTGTCCGGCTGAATTTCTGCTTCTGGCTCCTTCCTGTGGCTTTTTCTCACTCTGGCTTCTGGTTTCTTCTCTTTTAAGGCCTCCAGTAATTCCGGCCTTCTTTCAGTTGGGCCACAATTTAATTAAAAATAAATATCTTCAAGAGGTCCAATTTACAAAGGGATCATCATACTCTCAGGAATACAGATTAAGATTGTGTCATAATTGAGGTACATAATTCAATCTACCATGATTTTTTAAAAATTGAACATACACACATGCATTTAAATATGCCTACATGTGCATGTGTATCTATGTATGTGATATGTGTGATATATGTGTATGTATATATATATATATGTATGTGATAGAGTGCATGCGCGTGTGTATAGACAGCACCTGCTTGCTAATTAGAAATTATTCAGAATAATTAGAATATACTCAGAAGCTCAATAATGGATTCTCATGGCAAATCTTATTATAACTTACAATCATATAGTAAATTTTCAATTTAGTTTGAAAACAATTTTGACTAATATACCTTCCACAATGCTCTCTGGAGAGTACATTAAATATATTTCAGCTGCATTTTTCACATTTAATCACAAAAGAAACTTGGAAAATGGGGAATCAAGTAAAAAGTACAATTATTGCTCATGAACTTTTGATAACATTGTCTGCAAATATCTGTTCATATTCACATATGAGCCAAGCCTGCCAGAACACAGAGACATCTTTTTTTTGTTCTAACTCAAAATTCCATTATTCAACATCTAATTCTAAGACTGATTAGCCATGACAAAATTTGGGAAGGCATGCTTGTCTAACGTGATTTCAGTTCCATGAATCGGAAGACCTTTTGTTTCCACAACAATTATCCATGGAGAAATGCTTTCTTTGGATCAGACAGGACAAAGGGTATGTTTGAAAGGACATATAATGATAATCTCACTCTGAATAAAGGAATTCAATTCATATTTTTCTGTGTTGCCCAAATGGGCTAGCCCCTCATTGTTGAAGATGGTGAGATGCAGATGGTGAGAAAGATTATATTCGTGAAGTACTTTAGTTTCAAGCACTGTCAACATGACCCTCACAAAGG
This sequence comes from Myrmecophaga tridactyla, assembly GCA_004026745.1. NCBI lineage: Eukaryota > Metazoa > Chordata > Mammalia > Pilosa > Myrmecophagidae > Myrmecophaga > Myrmecophaga tridactyla. Next base: position 96,419 of record PVIY010002166.1, on the reverse strand, counting down.
CCTGTGCAGTGGGGTGGGGGAGGCAGTACTTCTCATCGCAACTCAATATTTAAGGAGGTTATGGTTTCGAATAGTCAAGCATTTTACTTAAGACATGTTAAATAGTAAGCCATATGGGTTAGAACCCAGACCGTCTGACTCCTAGATTGAGGGTCTTTTTATAGTTTGGCTCCATCTGGGGAACAATCCTCTGCCCATCCATTTAACACACTGCATAATTTCAAAAAAAAGAAAAAATTGAACACCTTCTAACAAAACTGTGTGGCACTAAATTTCCCATATATGTGTGCTTATGTCAGTTAAGGAAATATGTTAGTTAAGGAAAGAAAACACAGGCCTATGATTCTCCAATATGATGCTATAACTGACCATGCAAACCTGGCACAACTAAATTCATCACACCCTATAACAACTTTCATCTTCGCTTCAAATCGCATGCTCACTGCCTAAATAGTGTGGTGGCAAAAGAGTAATAAGTGTCATATGCTCTATCTCCCAGTTGCATCATGTCTCAATGCATTCATTGCTTCTCAATTGTCATAAAGAAAATAGTTTTTTTCTTAAAAAGAAACGCACGAAATTAGATATATAAATTATAAAGCCTCTATCAGGACTAGATTCATTTTGTGAAGGTTTGAAATCAATAATAACATTTATTGAATATATTTTGCCCAACTTAATCTTGAATGCTACACCAAGGATGGATTTTTCACCCCATTGCAGATTCTGTTGCCTAATTTCGTGTCTCTCTGCTTCGCTCTTTGTGGTAGATATCTTGTTTGTTCTCGTAACCGTGATTTCTTCATATTATTATTTGTTTTTAATGACTTCCCACTCCTTTCTATATAAAGAATAAACCTCATTTATTCCGTAAAAGGAACTACAACAGTTTATTATGCATCTACACTGGCAATAAATAAAAGTTCCGCAGTTCCACTGTCTGGTACCTATAAATGTAGTAATTCCAAAAAATCACCAAATTTTGGTGATGTTAGGAGGATCTACAACATTCAAATTAATATTCCTTTATATAAAGCAATATTGTACTGGCAGCAAAAGCTATAATGATCTTTTTCAGCCCCATCAATCGAATTATTCTGGTACTTTAATTTGTTTTGAAAATATAGTTAAAAAAACCTGACACTATAGTAATGAAATGCTTACTGTAGCACTGTAAGACTCAAGAAGAAAACAATGTACATAGCCTAAATAAATTATTCCATAAAGAGAATGGCTTAATATATTAATACAGCAAAATACTGGGAGACGTAACAACCATAATAAAAGAAAACTATTAAACTGTACCTTGACGATTGGACAGGGTTGTCATTAAACAATTTAAGTGTTGGCAAGGATGGGTCTGCTGGGGTTCAGATGTATGGCCAAGAGTATCTTGGAGGTGTAGAACTTTTGAAATAAACATGGGTTAATAATTGATAAATGACTCTGACATTGCAACAGGTCATAAATAGTGAGAGCTCAATGACTAAGAAAGGTAATTCCAAGGTTATTTCAAGAGACTACAGAGAATGGATGAATGGGTATTGATGAGGAAGGGTGAGGATCAGCAAGAAAAGCGGTTGAGGAATCCCACAAACCAAAGTGGATGGAGACAGGACCACATAGTAAAGTGATCCAAAATGACACCAAAGCCCAACAGAGCTGAGGTGAAATGCTTACCCATCATGCCTCTGTTACAAAATTTACATTCATAAAAATTGCATGAGAGAGGGTGTATTTATAATAAAATTTTTGGTTGCAAGGGCAAAACTTTAGTTCAAGCTTCCTTTAGGGAAGGATAAAGCTAAAAATTCAAACGCAGTCTGACTGTTCAGCACGGGGTAAAGAATCTGTCTATCACCATTTCTTAGTTCTGATATCCTGATTTGATTTTATTCTCAAGCAAGCTCTACCATCACTATAGGAAGACAGATGCCAACAGGTCCACGCTATGCCTTACTAAGTAATGAAGTTAGTGCAAAGAGAGGCTCTCCTTCTTGCTTGTTAAAAATTAAAGTTACAATAAAATCCTGGTATTTAGATATACTCCTCTGAATTTGGTCGAAAGTCCTTCCAGAGCCAAAATGAGTTATGAAGGAGTTTGAATACGCTAATTGGCTAAAACTGAGTCATGTGGTGCCTTCTAATTTTAGCTATAACGTGCATGTAGATAGACAGTCCTTCAGACAAACTGTGATTAACTGAGTAATAAGGAAGGAATGGTGTAACCATTTGGCCTGGATAGGAAATAGATGGTAATTATGGTGGATTGTAACAAATGGACTATTAAAGAGCTGTGCACAGGCTTTACGAAAACAAACAAGGGATGGTGCAAGAACCCCAAGGCTAGCAAGCCTCTCAAATGTGAAGGGTTACGTTAGGGAACAGTAACTGAAGCCTGCCAGAAGTAGTGTCCCGGCAGAAAGGAGACAGAGGCACAGAAGCACTGCCCTCACTCTCCTCCAAGCCTCCTTCTTCCTGTTGCTGACTCAAGTCGTACAAACTCAAAGAAATGGAGGGCAAGAACGAATAACAATTATAGACCGGGGAAGTAGCAGCTCTGGAGGTGTAAAACGAAAATATCCACCACAGATGGTAAACGGGGAAATAGCAGATGTTCTTGACACTGGGATGGCCCGAGGCTGTGAATGTGTGAAATTGTTTATGTCGTGAGGTGTGGAAGAAAGCAAAAATTAGTGACAATGCAACTATTTGGAAGTAATGCATCCTGTATTGAGGGACATTTTAGGTGCTGCAGGTCTTAAGTCAATTAAAAAAATTCAAACTGAGAAAAATAAGTGAGTTAACATGTAGATTGTGCTCTTCCTTTATGGAAACCAAACTTATCATACTTGATTTTTTTTTTCTTCTGATCACTAATCCCACAGTACCGGCTCAATTCCTATAGTACCCCTTAATTCCTATAATATTCCTTGTCCATGTCTTTAGTTTGACATCTCTCCCATATTGCTATGTAGTATGTAATGCTGTATATTCAAAAACTTCCTTTACAGCACTCTGAGTAGGCTGAGGTCAAGACCTACGGTGTATTTGTTTATAACTCATATGCTGTGGCATATGGGACATTGTGTTAACCATGAGGAGTTTTCTGGGCTCTTAGGCTTTTTCGCTACCGTTTGTGCATACAAGTTCTCTTCTTAAAGGTAGATGTGAATCTGGGGTGGCTGCCGTGGCTCAGCAGGCAGAGCTCTGACCTGCCGTGCTGGAGGTCTGGAGTTCAATCCCTGGTGCCTCCTGCCCATATGCAAATTAAAAAAAAAAAAAAAAAAGTAGATGTGAATCTGGTTAAAAAATATCAGCATAAAGCCCATACAAGGACAAGGTATTACTTCCTATTTGTGAGCACATAGTAAGTGTTAATGTGGAGAATTTTCTGATCTACTTATTAAGGCATTTCTATGTGTCTTTTTAAAACCTCAGTTTCTGCTGGAGACCCTGGTTCGATTCCTGGTGTCTGCCCATGCAAAAATAAAAAATCTTAGTTTCAATTCTTTTGAATTTTACGAGTATACTATCCTACAGAATGTAGATGCCTGTGAATTGCTTTTCATAAAATATCACAAAACTGAAGTTAGTCCATGTTATTTTTAGTAGCTTAGTTAATTCTCATGTTTTTAAAGTATTCCATTGTGTAAATATATCATGATGAAATTATCCACTTGTAGGTCTTTGGTTTTTTCCAGCTCTTAATTATTACAAGCAGGGTTGTTGGAATTCTCCTATAGGTCTCCTGATGCATGTGTCAGAATTTCTCTGGGTATATACCTAGAGGTCATAATTTATGAAATAATACAGAACTGTTTCTAAAAATGGTTGTACCATTTTACACGGCTCTTGATCCATATATTTGTCAGCATTCAATTTTATCAGACATCCATTTGTTACAAGTCTATTGTGTGTGAAATTAGTTGTAACTTGAACTTTCCTGATAACAATACTTTTTTTTTTTTTTTCAAGGGCAGGAACCGGAAATCGAATCGAACCCAGGTCTCCAGCATAGCAGGCGAGAACTCTGCCACTGTGCCACCGTCGCACTACCCCCACTATGTTTTAACATCTGTCTCTTTATCAGCCATTCTTCGTACTATCTATGAAATTCCTATTCATGTATTTTGTTAATGCTTTTTTAACAAAAAGGTCATTTTTTTGGTCAATTTGTAGCTAGTATTTATATGTCCTATATACTGATTATTTATCATTCTATATACTACAAATATTTCTTTCATTTGTTGGTTTCCTTTATCACATTCTTCATTTTTATTTTTTTTAATGAAGATAGTTTCTAAATTTGAACTTAGTCAAATATTTCAATCTGAAGTTGTTCGTTAGTGTTTTATGTGAATTATAGTACAACTTCCCCTTCCTTGAGCTCATATAGACATTCTCTTATGCCTTCTAAATGTTTGAAAGTTTTGAGTTTTATAATTTAGTCCTTAATCCATTCATTTGGACTCTGTGTCTGTATGCTTCTGTTTGCGTTTTGTGACAGAGATCTAATTTCTTTCTTTTTTTTTTTTATTGTATGCTGCATGACAGGGTCATATTTCATTCTTTTTCCATGTGAGCATCCTGTTATTGCTGACTTTTTTGTTTGTTTTGGTTGGTTTCTTTATTTGTTTGGGGAAGTGCACGGGCCAGGAATCTAACCTGGGTCTTCCACATAGCAGGCAAGAACTCTACTACTGAACTACCCTTGCACCCCCCAATTTTATTTCTAAGTAGGTATAATCTGTTGTTTCAAAACTGTTTATTAAATGATACCTGTTTTCTGTAGTGAGTAGACATGAGTTATTTTCTGCCATCTCTATGCATTGGTCGCTTTGTGCCAATACCATGCAATAACCCTACTTCTTACATGCCTATGCATTTTCATATAACATCTTCCATCACCTTCTAAAATTCCCAAAAAAAATTCCCCAGGGTTTGATAGTACCTGGATTAAATATATAGATCAGTTAGATAACCCTTGTCATCAATATGAATATTCGTGCATCAGTATTAAGTCTATGAATATGTGTATCTCTATTTAAATAAATCCTGATTGTCATCATTCTAGTTTCATCCATGTGTAATACAATGACTGACAAATAATATTTCCATAACATGTTTATCAAATGTATAAATAACTATTAATAATGGATCTCAGGACTGATATTGCCCTAAGGGAAAATAAAGTTGATCTATTTGTGGATTCAAAAATTCTCTTTACAACATCCCATCAAACACCTGTCTAGGCTCTGTTTGGCTGCTACCATTGACAGGGTGCTCATTACCTGTTGAGATTTCTGGAGAACAAATGAAAAATTTAAAAAAACATTAGTGGCTCACCTTGTTCTGAATCTACTCATCTACTTTGGCTTATAAAAAGCACTACAGAGAATTTTGTTTAGATTTTCATTTAACTCACTTGGTTTTCCTTTAATCCTCTTATCAGTTGTGGATTTGTTCTATCTTATTTTTTGTAATTTATAGAGTCCTCTTATTTGAAGCAGAAAGACTTATCAAATGTGACAGTACAAATTCATGTATCCAGCTTTCTTCTTTGTGTTTTCTTTCTTATCGTTCATTTAGGACATTCTGAAACTATCTTCTAGATTTTGGTTTCATCTTCCATATTTTGTGATATACAGAACCCTGTTACAGACCCATCAACAGCTTAATATTCCACATTTATGTGAATCTACATTAAAAATTCTTTGTCATTTATTAATATTTAAATAAGCCTTTTTTCCTACATCCCTTTTAATTTTTAACTCTGTCACACTCTCCATTTTGTCTTTCCTATTTCTATGGTATCAGAATGACTTCTGATTTCTGAACACATCCATGTCCAAAACTAGGGCTGTGATTGCTATTTATCTGTGCCATAGGGAACTTTTCCAAGGCTAGTGGCAAGTTTAATTATTCAAATGGGTGAAGTTGGAGGCTGCTTTTTGAATTCCAAGCTTCCTTCACTTAAGACAAGGAAATACAGAAACAGAATTTTATGTTATATAAAGAAATTTAGCAGATGAAGGACCCGAGATTAAAGGAAGCCAATTCATATTGGAATATTGTTTCATGTGAATTACAAATATTTCAATTTGATCAGTTGTTCAAAAAATATCTTGCTTGGGAGCAGGAGTAATTCTTAATCTTTTCTGCATTCCCCATCTTTATCACAGTGTCAAGCATAACATAAATATTCTATACATATTTTCAAACAGATTCACTGATACAGGGTAGTTATGTATCAGGAGTAGAACTCGATTCTTTGATATTTTTTCCACTACAAGAATATGAATGTGAAAAAGATGCAAATGGTAAATATAATGGCTTCATGATTTTTATTGCAGTCAGTTGATTTTTAACGAAAAAGGAAACTTACTGCATGAGAGGATTCAGTTTTACTAGCATCTATTTAAATATTTTCCAATACTAGGGTTGCATTTCATTGTGACTTGCCCACTGATTCTGATCCCAGTCAGGAAACTGAGAAGTTTGTCCTTGCTCAGTTATACCTGTGAACACAAACCCCACTCTCCTGTTTCTCTCTTTTCTCTTTTCTCTCCTTTTTAATTTCTGAATTCTCGCCCCTGTACTGTAATATACCCAGTGCAGTAACTATTCTCATTCCCTTCACAATGATTATACCAAGGACAGAAACTGCCCCTAAATTAATCCATCACGCTGGCACAGATTCTAATGAGTGGGAAATGCCAAAAATGATCCATTATCACTGCAACTGGAAAATCATAATATCATAGTTCAGCCTGAGCAGCCAGCCAGTCAATCTCTGAAGCATACAGCAAGGGCTGGATGTGGAAAGCAATCTCTGGTCCTGGAGCTGCCTCGGTGGGACACTAACTGATTTATATGTCCATAGAGCTATGCCCATCCACATGTACAGACATTACCCTAGAGTACCAGTGTGTGCTCATCCTCAGTTTTGAAAAACTAGATTATTCTCCCAGAGTTGAGTCTGAAAAGGTCACTTGACCAAAATGCAATGTCACAGTGCCCTCAAGTGGTCTGATATGTTTGGAATAATTATTTCTCAGCATGGCAGGACTCTTGCTTCAAAATCCTTAGAGCTATTATTTATATTTGCTTTTAAGGGAAAGAAAATGATATGAGCATATGACAACAAAATCTTTCTCTATCTACACACTCTTATTTCTTTTATTGGTCTTCTTTAGGCACTGTGTCTTATCCCTTTTGTCCCACCCTCTTCTCTTTCTGTGTTCCTTTAAGACAATCCAGCCAGGGTCTGCACTCTCAGTATTGAGGTCTTTTCTGTCAGGAACATTATGACTCATTACTATTTTTTGTCCATTCCCCTCCCCCCCTTATTTGGGAGATAAGTAAGACAACAGTCCATTGAATATGAAACCACTAAAAAAATGTGAAGGAAATAAAATCTTTCTCTCTGCTTCTAGTCTATTTATACTTTGCGTATAGGTAAATTAAAGATTTCTCAATTGTAGCTCAGCAATACTCGTAATAATTCTGAGTTACTTTGTACCATAGGAAAAAGAATGTAAATAACTTTAGGTCACTGGACTTATTTGATTAATCAATTTAACAATTGCAGCAACCCCTTTATTAATTTTATTTTATCGTACTTTTGTATTTTTTTCCCAATAATCAACTCTTACTGATTTCATTGAGGAATGTGTTGACACTTTCATGCATGGCATTTTTCAAGAAGTAAGAGCTCTTTGAACCATTTTTCTTTCCTTGAATTTTAGCATGGTATGAATTTTAATATGTTTTATATTGCTATGGTTTGATTAACATCATTTAACATTTGGCTGTCAAAACCTTATCCATTTGGTTATATCATATATATTTTGGCATAATTATTTTGATTATGGTATCTTTAATAGAACTCCAGTAAGACACTCTAAGTTATCAGTAGTTATAAAAGGTAAATTAAATCTGGAAGAATCAATGATCAGGGAATGGTAACAAACAGTAGAGATAATGAATTAGATTAATAAATTTTGTGAAAACACACACACAGCTAAGCCCAGTGCATCCCTTTTTGCAAAACAAATCAAAAGCAAAAATAAAAAAGGTAAATCTGTAGAATATTTGCATTTTTGTGACCCTGGAAGCAAAGTAACTGAGAATTTATAGTTTGATCAAATAGAACAGAGAATTCAGGTGGAGCTAAAGGGTGAGTGAGTCATGAAGAGCTTGACATTGAAATTGACAAAAAAAAAAAAAAACAGCTTGCAAATATTTTAAACATTAGTTAGAAATCTTAGTGCCTTAAATATTCCTCTGTCAAAAGCAGATGGGATTAATTTTATTCACAGGGTGTAGGTGAAGATTGAGTAACTAACCTTATATGGTTATCTTTGGAGCTGGGCTATGAAACTGGCCTTTGTGTGCAGTAGTTCAAAGCAGATGCTTCCACATTAGACAACCAGGAAGAGAATCCAGGCTATTAGACTTGCTGGTTGCTAGCTTGGATGAGATCAAAAAAAATTTTTTTTTAGTCTTTCTCAGTCTCAGCTTCTTCCTACACAAAATGAGAATACGTAAGGATATGTACATCATAAATTCACTGCAAGGATTCAGAAAAACAGTATCTGTGATTCCATGAACATTTAAAAGGCTTGGTATGTCTAAGGCATGTACTAAATATTCAACCAGTTTAATTTTAATTTTATTAGTTGGACCACTTACTATGATAAATTTATAAGGCTACAGAGAAGACTAATTAAAATGAGCTTAAAGCATTTAACCTGTCACCCAGTAAGCACTCCAAACATGATGGTAGCTCTTATGACCATTATATTATAATTATTTTTATATTTCTGCATGCCAACTTCCAATTTTATATCTGTCATCTATACCTCACTCCTAAATTTAAATGTATGCATTCAATTGTCTTCTCATCAGGTCCATTTCAATATCTAATAGAGATTTAAAATTAACCTCTCAAATGTTTACTCTCAGACTAATTGCAAGGTATCAATAATATGGTGATACATGGAATGCTTGTATTTAATGTTTGAATGTTCTTTAAAGTCACAACGTCTGTAATAAGGAAAAAAAAAAGAGAAAAAAAAGTTAAGCTATGGATAATCTCCCAAACAAACAAAACAAAACCTACTTTCATTCAGTCTTTTCCAACTCCATTTATAGCTACTGTATTTATTTAAACGCTCATGCAAAAATTTTCATGTTACTTTGGACTCCTTTCTTTTTTCTCACACCCCATGTCCAATTTATTTGAACATCATACTGGCTCCTCCTCTATCACATATGTATATCATCTACCTTTGTGCTCCATCATCCATACTGCCACATATGTTTGAGCCACTATAATTTTCTACTGAAGTTTGCCTTCTAACTGGTCTTTTGGCTTTGGCCCTTGTCTCTTCAATCTATCGGGAAAATATAGTTTTTTTTTTGTTATTGTTTCTTTAGTTTGAAACAACTTTATTGAACTGTAATTGACATACAATAAACTGCACATATTTAAATTACATAATGAGATAACTTTTAACTTAATTTTGCTTATACATTTAACTATAAACTGTATACATATATAACATATATACAACAGCTGTAACTATATATACACATATATGCTCATATATCTATACACATCTATGAAACCATCACCAAAATTAATGTAATCAATATATCCATCATTGTTATGGCTTGAATCAATGTTCATTTAGGCATGTTCTTGACCTTGACCTGCATTTCTGTGGGTCTGAATCCACAGTAAATAGGAGCTCTTGAGGTTATTTTTAGTTACGATGTGGCATGACTGAATGAGTGTAGGTCTCAACCCAGATGACTGGAAGACTTTATAAGCAGAAGCTGTTTCCGGACGTGGTCAGAAAAAGCCATGGGTAGGGGAGGAGCCTGAGGCAGAAGCCAACAGTTGCTGGAAAAGAAAGGAGGGAATGGGAACACCAGGGAACCTCAAGGTTGCTGGCCAGCCTGGATGCTAGCAGCGCGACCATGGAGAAAACAAGCCTTCTAGCGGATACCTTCATATGTATAGACTTCTGGCCTCTGAAACAATGACTCAATAAATTCCTGTTGCTTAAGCTGTCAAAGAAAAGCTGCACCAGACCACGTTAACCAGGCAAGGGTGACCTTTTTCATAGCTACCACAGTAGGGGAGAAATAGTAGAATTCATCTCTGAGGAAGCAGGAGGTAGCTGAGTTTTATGGTTAGGTCAGGGGCAATGGGAAAGTATCAATAAGCCCTCTGGTGAAAGAATGGAGGGGCAGGCTGGAGGCAAGGTTGCTAACTTAAACTAGCTAGAATCTGAAAATGTTTGTCCTTTTTTTCCCCAGCAGTCCAAGTTTTTCTTTGCAAGTCCCACACCTACAAGATTAGTTTCAAGGTGGTCAGGGCAGGGGGCGGAGAGAGTAGGGACTTGCAATGAACAAGACAGGCTGAAAGAATAATCTCGGTCAACTCCTCCTCTTGTCCAAGAAACATATCAAGTTTTTCATTGAATAACTTAGTTGGCTCAGCCTTTTTTTGTTGGTGGTGATGTTGGAGGTCAAGTTGAAGAATTTGTTGAGAGGTGATAGCAAAAGTTCAGTTGCTTTAAGGTCAAGCATTTTAAGAGTGACGTCTAAAAGGAAAAAAATAAATATTAATATAGAAATTTATACTAAACTGTGGATGAAAATCTTTCTGTTATGTGGTACTGCTCCTTGAGTTTCCTGAAGCATAAAAGTTGATGCTCTTGGTGATATTATTTACCGTCATAGTTATTTCTCATATAAGGGCACGTATGCCTTGAGCATTTTACCAGACTTCTTTAGTGACCCGGAAGTGGCTTGTTCAAGAAGAAATCCAGCCCATGCACAGTCTGCTACAGGAATGAATCCTGTGAAATATATGACAAGCTGTAGGGCTTTAGCTCACAAAGATTTTTCAGATCCTGGGATAAGGGCCAGCCACAAGACTTCATGGAGTCTCAATTTGGAATTGGGCAGACAATTTTAGTTTTCTACAATACTGAGTTAGGAGAGTGGGAGGGAAATTGGAGGTGTTAGTCTGGAGAATTTTAGCCAGATATTGAAGGAAACTTTAAGAATTGACAAAGAATTGAAAAATTGGTAATGGTGAACAATATGTGTGAGATGACAGGATAGAGTCCAATTAACAGGTAGATCACAAACTCTTACCTGAAATTTACAAAGTTGTGTAAAAATAACTCATAGTGTCTGTGAGTAGAAGCTGATAAGCTACAGAAGTGTGTGACAGCTTTCTGCTGAAAGAAATTTTTCTCTGTAGTCATCCTCATTTTGATAATCCCAAAGAAAGATTATTCTTGATAATAAAAAAAAGCTGGTTTATTTAGATTTAACCTGATTATTTACATAGGTTCAGTAAGAATGATAAATTAGCATATAGGCCTGTTTAAATTTGTTTTGTTGGAAGTTTTTCTAAGGAATCTCAAATTGGACATTTAATCTCAGTTTGGACTTCTAGGCTAGGAAGCCACATCAAAAATTTGCCAGCAGATTTCACTTGCAGTACCTAAAGATTTGGATGAATTCCTCTCTCCCAAATTATCCTGTTCCTAAACCTGTAAGATTGGGAAACATGTAAACTAGGTACTGGGCCAGTTTTTCTGAGAAGGCTTTGTAAACTGTAGCTTTCTAAAATTAAACTTAGTTTAAAACTCCCTTAGTTCCTTAAAAACCTTGGTTACTTTGCTACTGTTTCCATTTATGTCCTGCTAACAAGAGGACAGATCTTTATTGAACCTATGCAAATAAATATATTGCCACAAAATAAGAATGAAGAATTTTCTAATTCTGAAGGGATTAGGCAAGTAGAAAACGTTGTATGCCATTTTTGTTTACAAAATTATAGTTTACTAAATTGTTATGGATTACATGTATATAATGTCAGGTTAAAGAGAAAAGGGTCTCATATCCAGAAAATAGGACATTAAAATATTAGTAATATTTCAATCAAAACCCATAAGCATCCTTTGTAAAATCATTAAGTCCTAATTAATTTTTTTCCATTCGGTCTGGTGTTATAAGTCTCATCAACCCATACCCAACAGCTTTTACTAGAGTTCTGGAATTTCAATTCAGTCCAGTGGTATGATCCCAAAGTTACTTAAACAATGCTATTAGAAGCCCGCACCCCAGAGTATCTGGCAAACTCCATTCCATATATCTTGGAGACATCCACTTTCAAGTCGAAGAGAAAGCTCTGTGGCCTGAATGATTACATGCACCTTTGGGGAAGTATCTGGGTAAGACAAGAAAACAAAGGATGGTAATACAGCATCGTGACCACAATTAACATCATTGAAATACGTATATGCATATGGGTAAAAGGGGAAATGTTAGGTTGTATACATGGGTATAGAATGAAAATTTTAAAGAATCTATGAAACCACACTACACAGGAACCCCAAGGTAAACCCTAGATAGTTAATAGTACAATTATAAAAGTATGTTTTATTGTAACAAAGTACCACAACAGTGCAAGATGTTCATAACAGGGTGGAATACGTGAATCCTGTATTTTTTGCATAATTTTTCTGTAAACCCATAACAATAAAAATACCTATTTGTAAAGGACAAAAGAATAAAGAGACTGTGATTAACTTATTGCTATTCTATAAAGGTTGAAAGATCTGGTGAGAGTTCATTATAAAAACAACATAAGTGACAAGGAAATCTGATTGTTTCCATTGCACGTTACATTTTTTTTTAACAATAAGTGAAATTATACCCAATAGCTCTATATTGTTGTCTAATATTAGGCAAAATAGTACCAGGATATATCATGAACAGTGAGGACACCGGCAAACTTCTAAGAACTTTATATAATTTCTGAAATATTTAAACTGGTAATATTTTACCCCTATAAATTTAATCTAGGAATGTTTGAGCATCTCTTTTAATATGACACTTTCCATGGAACTCATAACATATCAAAAAAAACTAATTAATCATTCTAGCCCTCCTCTTCTTACAAGGAAAAGGTCAATCCTTTGTGATTTTCCAGGGATCCTCTTTTTTTTTTGAGAGAATAAATCATTTAGGACCTGATTTTAGGAAGGCAAAATGTCAAAAGTCGTCAGGAAGCTTGAATACTTAGTCAGGAGATTTAAACATTTGGGTAAATAGGATCATGGGTCACTTGAAACAATAGCTAGCTCTCTGTTTAAACAAAGTGACAAGAAGGGCTTTTAAAAGCAAACATAAAAGGTAACATGATTGTAGGAATAAAACTTAGTTCTTTTAAAAGTGAGAAAATGATTCTCTTAATTAAGGACATGCTAAAATCAACACAAAATACAGGAAATTATTTTGATAGGAAATAGAATCTCTGCCTTCTAGGTCAATTACTCTGAAGGTAAAGTAAAGCTATTAGAACCCTTTAAAAAGAAAATTATGTCATGATAACAGAGGAAAAACATTTTAGAGCAGTATATTATTTGATACTAAAGTTCTCTTTAAAAAAATCGCATATTTAAGTACATTAATTTTTGCGCATGTGTTTTGTTAAATACATTAAATTTTACCCAGCTTTGACCACAAAGAAGTGAAATTCCTGTTCCACAAATCTATAACTTTTCACATCCATTCAAGTTTTATCCTATGTTTTCCTCTTTCTCATTCTGCAGCTTTCCTCTTTCTCATTTTGCAGCAACTAGTCATTTTACTTTAGAGGACAGACTTTTGAACTATTGTCTTTTTTTTTTTTTAAACAAAAAACCCAGCCTGCCTTTTATCCTTGTCTCATTTCATATATATATTTGCATGTGTGTGTGTATGTATATATAAACAGGGTTATATGAGTTCCTAACAGATGGGACAGACTGTGGTGGAGATCAATTTTAGGCAAGGGAATAAGAACAGCCCAAGCAGCCTCTGTAAGCCTCCACCCCCCATCTAAGTGAACGAAATATCCACTCTGTTTCCAATTAAAATTTTCAGCCCTGGGCAGTTGCTTATAATGTCCCTGGAGAACCCTCAACAGGGAAAAGGGGGTTGAAGTTTCAGTCACTAAGTTAAATTGAGTTGTAAGTTAAGTTGAATAGAAAGGGAAAGCTTTCAAATGAGCTAAAGGGGAGGTTAGAGGCAGTTAAAAAAAAAAAAAAAGAAGAAGAAGAGAAAGGAAGAAAGGCAGGGGTGATGAGAAGGGAGAAGTCTTAGAGGAGCCAATTTTAGGAGATTGCAAGTTTCCCAAAGACGCGGTTGTATTTCTGAGGAATCCATAGTCGAATCAGGCCCTGGACAAAGAAAAGGGATAGAATTAGCTTTCTAGTAACAAGTATATAATCAACCAGAGTCTTCAGTGAAGGAGAACTAAAGGACTGAAAATTTCCCATAGAAAAGAGAGGTGACAAAATAGCAACCAAAATTCAAATGCAATTTCTGCAAAAGAAGGAGATGGAAATCCAAATGAGATTTCAATAAAGAAGAAAGAATTTAGAGACCTCAAAAAAGAGCCAAGAAAAGTCCTGCCCAGTAGAAGGGGTCAAAAAAGCCAAGAAAACTTGAAATTTTATACATTTAAGTGTACAGGTATTTTACCACTGCTGTCAGATTATTTATAAACATTTCATAATATCGATACCATTATACAAATGTTATATTTAATTTTTTTGCAATTTTATTGAGATATATTCACACACCATACAAACCATCCAAAATATACAATCATTGGCTCACATTAGCATCATGACATTCCCATGATCAATTTTAGAACATTTTCATTACTCTAGAAAAGTGGTTATCTTTTAATTTTAATTTTTGAGTTCGTTGCTTCCATGTAGAAATAAGAAGTATATTTAAACATTGTACTGGCATCCTATAACTTTCCTAAATTCACTTATTATTGTTAGCTACTTTCTGTAGTTTTGATTGTGTTTTCTATGTAGGTAGAAAATCTTTTCTGTGGATAGAGATAGTTCTACTACTTACTTTCCAATCTGAGTGATTTTTATTTCTTTTCTTTTCATTGTTGCACTGATTAGAGCCTGTGCAATATTGAATAGAAGAGGTTGAATAGAAGGGGTGGTATTCTTTACTTGCTCCTGATTTTAGGATGAAGATACTCAATTTTTCACAGTTAATTGTGATGTTACCCATAGATATTTTGTAGATGTTGTTTATAGGATTGAAGAAGTCCAATTTAATTTCTCATTTGCTCAGAGGCTCTGTTATGACTTGGTTTGTTTTATATTAGGGATGCACGTTTCATTTTGTCAAGTGTTTTTTTTTTTTCTGTATCTATTAAAATGTTCATTTTTTCCCTTCTTAATTTGTAAATATGGTAAAGTGTATTTTAATTTATTTTCAAATCATAATTTAAACCACACATTCCTTTATTAAGCCATACTTTCTCATGATACATTATTCTTTTTATAAATTTTCTAAAATTTCATTTAGAAATGTTGCATTCATTTTCAAGAGGAATAATTTTTCTGTTGTTTTATTTTCTGTAAGGCATTTTTTTTCTGGTTTTGGTGTCAGGGTAATGCTGGCTTCATATCATGAGCTGGAAAGGGAATCCCTCCATCTAGATATATTGGAAAAGTGCATGCAAGATCAATAGTAAATGTTTATACCCATGTAGTTGCCATTTTCAGTGCTCTCCACTGCTCTTTGTTGACATATATTTTATCTTGTAGTATTCTTCTTACATATGAATGACTTCCTTTAACAAGTCTTGTAAAACAGGCCTGCTCATGATGAATGCTTTCGGCTTATGTCTGTCTGAACAAATCTTTACATTGTCTTCCTTTTAGAAAGATCTTATCACTTAATATAGATTACAAAGTTAATTTTTTTCTTTCCATACATTAAAGATGTTCCACCCTTATTGTTTGCATTGTTTCTGAGGAGAAATCAACTGTCAGCTTTATTTTTGTTCTCTTGTATGTAATTTGTATTTTTTTCATTAAATGTTATCATGATTTTCCCTTTCCCACTGGGTTTGAGCAAATGGATGGCAATAGGTCATACAGTTTTATTTTGTTTTGAATTTTAATGTTTCTCGTTTTTTAGTTTTTTCTGTGCTTCCTGGAGCCATCAAATTCAGAAATATCAAGGTCATGTTTTATTATTATTATTATTATTATTATTATTATTATTATTATTATTATTATTATTTTATATTCTCCCTTCCCCTTTGGAATCTCCAATTATATGTTTATCAAGTTTCTTAAATTTCCCCTAAAGCTGGGACAATCGTAAAGCTTACCTCAATTGTTTCTCATGTGTTATGGATTGAATTGTCTTGCCCCAAAAGATATGTTCATGTCTGAACTCCCAGTCTTCTGAATGTAAGCGTATTTGGAAATGGGATCTTTGAAGATGTTATTGGTCAAGATGAGGCCCAACTGGACCACTATGATTGGTGTCCTTATGAAGAAAGAAAATTGGACACAAACACCAGGATGGAAGATCATATGAAAATGGGGGAGGCAGAATGATGCATTTAGAAGCCAAAAAGATATCAAGGATTGGCACTGTTAGAAGCCAGGGAAGAGGCATGGAACAGACTCATCCCTACAGAATTCAGAGAGAGCAATGGCCCTTCTCACATCTTGGGAGGCTTCTGGCCTCCAGAACTGTGAGACAACAAACTTCCATTGTTTGTGGTACATTGTTACAGCAGCCCTAGCAAACTAATACATCATAGTGGGATGACTATTCATTCCCTGAATTCTAATGTCTTAAACTTCATTGTATATTTTATCTACTTTTTAAAACTTATTTTCAGAAGAGAGGGGTAAATGTGGTCCCTGTTCCTCCATCTTGACTCAAGGAAGCAGTGTTCGCAGTATGTTTAAATAAGTAATAGAGTCATGTATTTATCTGTCTAAAACTCAGTAATGACTCCCCTTTCCCTCAGACACAAAGTCAAATATATACTAATATCCTACCAGGCCTTTGTAGTTTTTCCCCGTCATTGCCTCTCTGACTTCATTTCTCCCTATTGCTAACTGCTCCAACTATACTGCCTTTTCTAATGTTCCTCAAACATTCTAGTCACTCTCTCTTCTTAGAGTCTTTGTGCTAACTGATATCTCTATGTGCTTATCTCCCTCTCCAGACCTCCTAGGCTAAAACATCTCCATCAAATCTTTGCACAAATGTCACTTCTCAATTAAGCCTACCTTGCCCATTTTATTGTAAATTAGAAGGCGCCTCTGTGCTGCTTTTCATAGTCACAATACCAAGTGCTACTTTTTTTCCCATAGCACTTATTACATTATAGCACACACTAATTAATGCATCATATTAATTATTTGGCCATTTTTTATCTTCCTTCACCCCAATAATAAGGTAAATTCTGCTGGGGTAGTGATATTTTTTTTAAATTTACATGTATCTCTATTTTGAGCACTTGCAAGTGCTCAACGAATATTTGCTTTAATTAATAAATCCTACATTTTTTAAAAACCATTACTTGGTATTAGGATTGCACATGGATATTTTTAACTGTTATTAGCAGAGTACTTGGAATCTAATGGCAGAAACTGAGGACTCCACCAGCAGTGAGATTTAGTGCAGGTGGGGGGTTGCAAACTTAATCCCACAGATAGAATGTGATCTCCTTGAAGATAACAAATGAACCCCTTTTCTCTCAGGACTGCTGATTAGCACGCAATAAGGATGTTATGAATTTCTTTTATTCTAAATTTTTAAAGTTTTCTTGCAATAGATATATTTCATTCATATATAAGAAGTCATTCATTCATGCTTAGAAGAAGGGAAAAGAGCAAGGGTAAAGGAGCTCTGATTACCAGAAAGAGTGTTCCCATGAGAACATATTTAAAGACTAATTCTAAATTCTAGATCTAATTAGCAATAAGAATACTTTTCCTCTAACAGTCAATGGACTAGATGTGAATATGGCTGGGAAGTGATTGCTTCTCTGAAGGTTGTTTCCTACTTTTTCCATCAGAGGGAACAAAGCTAACCACATTTAGGTAGAAGAAAAGAGGTAATTTGGGAAAACCAGAGATGGTAGGAAGAGGGGCTCTATTTTGGGCAGGTACTTTTGATACCACAGGCATTAAATCTTACACTGGGCACATGCTACTTTCATGATGTTGCAGGTAGGTCCAAGTTTCAGGGCCCATTCTCAACAGTATTACTCATTCATCGTGCAAGCATTCACAGAGCTCATAACATGTGTCGGACTTGGTACAAAATACTGAGCAAGATGTTAAGATTAGAAAGATGCTCCTCATGCTCAACGAGCTCCTATATCTGCTCTCAAATATTTTTTGACCTGATGTATGCTCCAGGGTTGTGCTGGTAAACTTTTAGAAACCACCCTCATCTCTTGTCTCCCTTTGCTGGAACTTCAAAAAGAAACATGCTTTCATGATTTGGCTTTACCGTGCAGGATTCTTTCTATGATTTCTTCTAGTCTCCAGAGTGAAAAGAAGACCAGCCCCCATAACTCACTCAAGATCCCTTGCTTTCAATGGCATTACCCTTCATGCTTCTCAGAGTAATGAAAGGAAGGCAAGACAGGGAAATCAATTAAACATATTTAATTGAACTAAAGAAAAGCTAAACAGAGAAAATAAAGAATATGGTCAGATTTAATTCTATGCTTTAGAAATACAGAAACAAAATTGAATGCTTTTATGTAGGTCCAGGCATAAGTCCAAATGAGTTTTTTTTTAAATCCTTTAATTCCAATAAGTACTCTCTGAAATAGAATCCATTCTTATCCCCATTGCCCAGAAGAGGAAAGCAAGGCACAGGGAAGTTAAATAATTTTCCCAGGATTTCACAGGTAGACTGGATGGGCTGGGATTTGGGCTCACCAGTTTGACTACAGAAGACCACCTGCTTAACGACTCTGCATTAATGGACACTCGAGATGCTCCCTTCATAGTTGTAAGATCATGCAGTGCATGGAAAAGAAGATAAATAAGTATTTATTTCCAAAGGTTATGGTAGTGTGGATGATGACATTTATAAGCAGATGTAGACACAAGTGTGTGCCCACATCTTTCACCTTTTTCTCTACCTGTCTTCACCTTTATCTCTACCATATCTTCGCTTGTGCCTCTAATTTTCATTCACTTGTGTCTTTAGCTTCTTACTCATTCTCTCTTCAGATGAAATATTTGCTTTAAAGTAGGTTTTTAAATGTCATATGTTTTATTACCTCTGCATTAACCTTATGTGTTTTTTTTTCCATTCTGTTTGCAGTTGAATAGGCAATTAGGTATTGGAAATTTGAGTAAGAATGTAATATTGGACATATGAGCTGAAAATTCTCATTTATAATAGGAATAACTTGCTATTTATGGTTACTTCTGGTCATTTTCTACACGGTTCAGCTATTGCAGGTTTACCAGAAGGTTAGGGGGCACATTCTAAAATGGGAAATATCAAGAGAACAATTAAGGGCATTTATTGTGTTTCTGGATATATTTAGAACAGAATATCAGGCAATGATCAACAGTAGTCTTATTCTGCAATAGCAAACATCAGTGTGGTAGTTAGGTTTAGGTGTCAACTTGGCCAGGTGAAGGTACCTAGTTCTGTTGCTGTGGACATGAGCCAATGGTACATGAACTTCATCTGTTGCTCGTTACATCTGCAGTCGGCTAGGAGGCGTGCCCACTGCAATGAATGATGTTTGATTTAATTGGCTGGTGCTTAAATGAGAGAATCAACGTAGCACAGCCCAAGCAGCTCAGCATACCTCATCTCAGCACTCGCAGCTCAGCCCTGGCCTTTGGAGATACAGAAAGGAATTACCCTGGGGAAAGATGTTGGAACCCAGAGGCCTGGAGAGAAGGCCAGCAGAGATCACCCTGTGCCTTCCTGCATAAGGAAGAACCTCAGTTGTAAGTTAGCTGTCTTTCCTCTGAAGAACTAATGAAATAAATCCCCTTTTATTAAAAGCCAATCCGTCTCTAGTGTGTTGCATTCCAGCAGCTAGCAAACTAGAACAATCAGTATGGGAGAAAGACTATCTAGTTTTTAGATTCAGTTTTCTATGAAATAATTCTGTTAGCCTGTGTGGGTCACTCTTCTCTCAGTGAACTTTAAAGAGCTCGGTATGGACTATTTAAGGGGAGACATGACATGACTCCAGCAACCTACACAAATGCCCTTTTGTGGGAGAGAGATGTCTATTCTCCATTTAGTTATTGGTAGCAGTAACTACCTGTAGGGAAAGCTTACAATACCCTTCCTTCATATTTGTGGCTTAGATTTCACATGGATGATTTAAACAGAAACAGTAATCATACCAATGATAACTGTGTTGTTTTTCAGCATTTTTAGGCATTGATAAAGTATATGTGAATGCATCTATATGACATGATTTGATTCTTAAAACAGTCTTCTAAAATGAGGAACAGCATCCTCCAGTGTTGTTGTACACACACACGCATACACACACGTGCACACACCCACAGAGAAATTAGCAATAAGTTTTATGAACAAAGTCATAATCTCCTTGGCATTAAGTTTATATCACTTGGTTTATCATTGCCATGAGAGACATCATATATTTTGGAAACAAAAATGCCATCTGACATTTCAATTGTGTATCCCTTTTCATGTGATAAAAACTGAATATTCTAAAGCATTGATAGCTGTCTTATATCTGTTGATCCTTAAAGCAAGCTTGTAGAGTTGGCAGGATTTATTCTGCTGCACTCACTTCACCATTGTTGAAGCTGACTCAGAGATATCAAAGGCTTGGCCTAGGTGGCTGCAGCTAGGGCCAGGTTTCATGGCTTCAACCTAGCCTTCCTCCTTGTGCTTCTGTTACAGTTTCAAATTTTTGGAAAGACAGAAATTAAAAGTTATTCAACTTGCAGTTTCAGACAGTTTTATTATCGAAGGCACAATGAAATATATAATAAAGCCAGTATTCTGGGGACTTTTAATACAATAGGAAATAGTCCTTGTAATGTAATAGAGATAAGAATTCTCTTGGTGATTCCAGACTATGGGAGACCAAAATATGATAAGACAAATGCTTTCAGTGAACCGTCAGCAACTGTAAGTTAACCATGTTAGTATGTTTTAGCACAGAACATTTGTTTGCCATTTTTTTAATTGTGTCTCAAAGAAATTTGTGTTTACATATTGTTAACAGACAAAGACAGTGGTTTCTCTTGCCCAATGCACTCAAATGACCAATTCCTGAGAAATCATTTCAAAGAGAGAAAAAGTTTATTACTAAGTGCGTAGCAGGAAAGCAGATGGCCTATCGGCCCAAAAGCTGCCTCCCAGAACTGAAGTAATCCTGATAGTTTTATAGCATCAATAGATGAGCAGGTTTTAGGTTAATGAGTACAGTGGCCCCAGATGATGTAATTAGAAGTCACTTAGTTATTGAGCATGTGCAGACTCATTACATGCTTAGTCACAGAATATATGTAAGAAAATGGCAATCTTAATATGATGATGGGTGTGATTTTTTAGTATTCTGATAAGATATGGGTGACTTATAGGTTAAAGTCTAAGCTTCTGTGCATGTCAGGCAGGCCCATTTTGGTTAGATTCAATCTTGGTTACTGTTACCAAGATAACTTTGAACTTGGGGTGGATTAATTCTGGGCTGACCCAGGACTCTTCATTAATATATACTAGTGACTGTCTTGAATGATCACAAACTCTAAAGTAAAAAACTGGATAAATGGATACAGATAAAGCTTAGTCACAAAGTTTTTACAATCACCAGGGCACAAGATAAAGACTTAAATACAACCACTCTCAGAGACTACAGCAGCTGGATTACAATTCAAAGATTTCAGGTATTTCCCTCTGTCTATTCCAATATACCAGAAAGCAAAAAGGAATATCTATACAATGATTCAGCAATTAAAAGTATCCCTTCAATCCTAATTTCTCAGTTACAGTATAAACAATAAAATTGTTACAGATTTGGAAAGATAAAGTCAAACAGAGGTTCTGTTTTATGAGCAAAAGTTTTTACTTTTGTTTTTGTATTTTAACAGAATTTAAATGAATTCTTTCTTATAAATACAGCCCCATTTTAGATGATATTCTTCATATTTAGATACTATAAAATGCAGAGTTTAATTTATATCCTAAACACTGAAAATACATTTTCTACCACTGATTGTCAACTTTACTAAGTGAATGAAAAGTGACAGCTTTTCCTCTTCCTTTGTCATTTTCTGTCAATATTCCATATAGGAATTTCCACTAGATGGTTGTTTGGATGTGTTCTACCTCCAGTTAACACAAATCTAACCATCTCAAAAGGCTTCCCAAATGTCATATAAAAAGACATGTTTTCAAGGGTCTAACAATATAAGGATATTAGACTTTGAAAAAGTCAATTTTGTGGAGCTAAAAATGCAATCAGCATAGAGCATTGGGTAAAATTATTAAAAACCACAAGTGTGAAGAGTGTAGAGTATCCTAATTAATGAAGGACAGATGCTGAGTTCTATGAAAATAAGAATGCAAAATGAGAAACATCTAGCACAATTATACAGAGAGCAATTCAAGGAAACATAGGCAGAGAGCAATTAACCCCTGGACTTCATTTGAGGTCTTTTTGGATCTTGTGACTGCATTAAGTGCCTGCAATAAATACATGTGCCTGGTGGCAATTTCTATTTCATAGATATGCTTCCTTGACTCTATCCTCCAAACATCTTTTCATTTGGATTGGATTTTTAATGTAATTCTGGAGTTTAACTGTTAGGTAATTTTATTAATTGTTCCTTATCCATTTTAATTGGAAATGCAGCTGCACATTAAGACTTTATAATTTCATAAAAGGGGCCTTCTACATGCACTCCGCAAAATCTTAAGTGATACATGTATGTGTGTTCATCAAAGTACATTGAACATCTGTTATGTGGTTAACCCTGCTCTATGTCCTGGGGCAGAGTCTTTAGTAAATAAGGCATATCAGATCTGCTAAATCTATGCCACCATGATATAGTAAAAAGGTCTCCTTCCAAAGATGTGATGTGTATTAATTGTTGCTAAAGTGAATGACTCTTGAAAAGCAATAGGATTTAGGAAGGGAGATAAGTGGGGAAGGGCATCATTGTCAAAGGGAATGTTGAAATTTCCCATGTTTGTAATGGTGATTAAGATGGTTTTGCTGATGTACGGGGCGGGAATGTGACTAGCTTACAGGTGAGAATGAATGATACGAATTATGCAGCACATAAATTGTGAAGGGCCATTGTAAGACATTCAAATATATTGAGAAGGAGTTGGAGAGTAACAAAAACATTTTATGCAGCAGAGCAATATGTTCTTATATACAGCATCATATAGGAATAAAGGCATGGGAACTGAGGACACTAACATCAAACATTGGTTAGTAGCATTACCAGTAAGGATCATTTTTATTTTGCCATTGACCAATAAATTAAATTTATTCTAAATTAAGGGGGTTAAAGAAGTTAATTTGCTGATATATCTAAAAAGACTAGGGATAGCTGGACTCAGGGATTAGGCAATGGCGTCAAGAGTCATGTTCTTGCCTGCTAAATTGGTTAAGATATCAGCTTTTGCTGTATAATAAAGTAGCCCAGAACTTAAGGGATAAAATAATAAATATTTGGATAGCTCATAATTATGTGGGTTGGAGATTTGGCCTGGTTGGTCTGGATAATTCTCATCTCGAGTGACCTCACCCTTCTGTCTGGATTTACTTGACAGTAGCCATGTGTTTTTGCTCCTTGGTGTTAACTGTCAGCAAAGGCTACAGAGATGATGTGACAAAAGTCTTTCATCTTCCAACAGGCTAAACACAGGCTTGATTACATGATAACTGCAGGGTTCCAAGAGCAAGAGCAGAAGAATAACCCTTGAGACCTAGGCTTAGTCTTGCAATTAGTCCATGACACACACACACAGTCTTCTACTGGTCAAAGAAATTCAAATGCCTGGCCCATAGTTAAGGGACAGGGATACTGACTCATGGTCAGAGCAGATGCTGCAAAATCACATTATAAATAGGAATAGATTTAAGGAAGGGAATAATTTTGGCCATTTATGCAAATAAAGTTACCGCAGATAGTGTTTTTCATATCTAAATAGTATTCCTGGAAATTCCTGTGGTTTTCTCTGGCAATGGTGAATTGAAGGTTGAGGTTCTAGTGCAGATCTTTTCAATTCTGAATAGAGTTGAAAAGAAATTGTTTCTAGTCTCTTTATGGACAGAAAATACTTTCTTTTCCAATATATTCCAGGGTTTTGCTTTACTGGACTATTTCATCTCATGTGTCTATTTCTGAACCAAATTTTGATTCCTCAAGTCTAGTCATATAAATTCTTAAATAGTAGAGTAGGGGAGGGAATCTAACTCAGACTATGGACTGAGAATGGGAGATGGGTTAAAACTTTAGTTGAAACCATAGATTATTTCTGGAAAAAAAGGGTGATGGATACCAGAGAGGCAAACAGTAAATGCCCACCAAGTGTATGAGGGGGGAAATTCTAAATTCCTGAATTTTTTTTTTGTTTTTGCTTTTTTTGTTTTTTTGCATGGGCAGGCACCGGGACTCGAACCCAGGTCTCTGGCATGGCAGGCAAGAACTCTGCCTGCTGAGCCACCATGGCCCTCCCAATTCCCAAGTTTTTTACCCCAACTCTTTTAAATTTCTATTTCTGATTGGTGAGAACAATTGAAGCGTCTAATATAATCTAGCTACTATACTTAGCAAGTTAGTTCTAAGGTTCAATGTTGGTATTTTGCTAATGTTAATCATTTTTGCACTATAGCATTCTCTTTGCTTTTTATTCATAAATGACAAATCTTTGAATGTGAGTCATTTATTAACATATGCTAACACATTTCCAAGGGGAAGTCTCTAATGCTTCATAAAAAACCTGTGTTTCTTACCTGAAACCCAACACATTTCATATTTTCCTTTGTCTTGTTTTCTTGCCAACCCATGATAACTGCGTATCTCAGATGGTCCTTACTCTTGGCTTTTAAATTACAATTTGTTGGTACTCCTCAGTAATTACCATGCTTGACTTTAGATATTTGTCTATCTGTGCTTAGCTTTGGGGACATCATACTCTACCCAAGCGCCGAAACTCATTTAATAGATCTCTATTCCTTTCTTACTTTTGACCTTTCACATAGTTGAGCTATGAGAGTTTTCCAGAATGCCAGCATTTTCAGCCTAATATTTAGAAATTTTCAGGTGCCATATCTAAGATGGGAATAAAGTTAATTCTAAATTCCTCCAATCCTTAAATCATAATAAATTACTAGCACTTATAACAGTATGTTGGGCATAGCAAGTATTCGATAAATGTCTGAAGAATTGACTTGAGAAAAAGCTTATAGAACTATAAATAATGACTCTGCTCTATGAACTTACTAAGAATTCTTCACTGCTATAGACAGCGTACTCTGTTCAGTATTAAACCATAATACATATGGAGTTACATAAGATAGATTTATATAAAATTTACTCCATTATAAAATAAAGTCAGCAATTTTTGTGATATGACCTCAATATTTGCCTTGCCTGTGTTGAATTTTCTTTAGTTAAAATTTTCTTTAGGGTAATATGCCTTAGCCATATGAGATGTATTTCCATCTAAAATGATATGTTTGTATGTTTGATTTTGTTTTCCTTAATTGCAATACTGCATATCATATTACCTGAATATTATTCAACTTACATAAACTATGTTTGGATAGTTATTTTTTAAAAATTGAGCTCTTAATACTTTTTTCCAGTACCTTTTCTGGGAGACTTCTAAAAAAATCATTATTTTATTTGCAATTGTGGTAAACTACATGTAACATAAAAATCATCTTAACCTTTTAAAGTGGACAGTTATTTGGCATTAAGAAGATTGATAATATTGTGCAATTTTCACCTCTATTTTCAGGCTATTTTTATCATTCCAAACCAAAACTCCCACTTATTTAGCAATGACTCCCCATTTCCCACCCCCCATTCCTGATCAGCACTATTTTACTTTCTATTTCTACGAATTTGTGTATTCTAAGTATTCCATACAAGAGAAATCACACAATATTTGCAATTTTATGTCTGGCTTCTTTCACTCAACATAATGTTTTCAAAGTTCATCCATATTGTGGCACGTACTAACACTTCCCTTCCTTTTATGGCTGAATAATTTTGCATTCTACCTTTTTTATCTCAAGTTCTCCTTCTATCTTGTAATGGAAAGTTATGGTTTCATGTTGATTTGTCAATAATGATTCATAACTTCCATGAAACAGAGACAGTATTTGCTGTGTTTTGTTCATTACCTATATACATAATGCACAAACTCACCCATCAATATTAATTTTGTTTTTTATTTGGTATCTAACTTGTCCAAGACAATGGTAAGAGAACCATAAGCAATGTAGACATGTCCTCAGTGGTTGTAACCTTATAGTATGGGAGTACTGCATCATCCCTAAATAAAAAATAATATAAGGCCTTTGCCCTTGAAAGAGTATAACAGGAGAAAAGGAAATATAGATGGACAATTACCATGCCATGCATTATGAGTTAAAGTAATTATGTGCCAAGGTATTGATACCATTGAGAAAGAAATAGATTGTGAGCTTGAGGAAATCAAAGAGAAGAGTGAAAAAATTCTATCTTGAAAATATGTGTAGATATTTTTCATGAGGGCAAGGCAGAGAATGCCACCATAATAAAATGGATACACATCTGCCCCTCTCTGTGTACAAGGCGGGGAGTGCTTTGAGTGCAATGGGATGTGACAAGACATCAGATTAGTAAGTTTTTCAATGGTCAGATACTACAGGGCTTCACAAAATAAACATCATATATTTTACCCTAAAGTTGATGAGAGTTTTTGAAAGAAGCTTTCATTTTTCATAGCCAAAACTTAAGTAATTATTTGTAAAATATCTTCCCTTGATAAAGTATTGGATATTGAACAACCACTACCATTCACTTACACCTATGTTGATAACACAGAATATGTTCTATATAAGAAGAATTTATCAAGGAGAACAAAAACAATGATAAATTATTCCAAACATTTGATGTACAGAAGAATCATAGCCAAATTGAATACACACACACACACACACACACATACACACACAATTGGATTAAGTATTCTGGCAAACATGAATAATTGCAGATATTGCAAAACTATTTAGGTCATTATGGTGAAAATATCTGTAATAGTCTAAGTTAAGATTAAGCTAGGAGAACAGAATGGCAAGCCATGAAATAGTAATGGATGTAACCAGAAAAGAGTGAGAGGAATCACTCTGGTTAGTCAGTGATAACAGGGATAATGCTTATCTAATATTGAATCAATATGTCTTGGATCATTAGTCCATATGTTTCTAGCTTTCTCCACTCATTGAAATCAATGTTTTCACTGCTTGAGGGCATCAGACTCAGACAAATGGTTCATTACTTATGTCTGAATTTTAAATTTTATAGCTAGATTTGTCTAAAGTAATTCAACTGTCTTGTAAGCTAGGTTCTGTGGAAAAATACCAGAGTTTCCTATGTTACAAAATCTTCTATCAGCAAGATTCCTCCAAATCCAGAGGACACAAATATGTAGAATATTTACTATAAACCATGGAGTCGGAATGGATCATAATATAATAAAGGAGATTTATAATCCAAGAGCAAGAGGAAAATAGTTCCAGTTCTGGATGTTGAAGATAAGGAGAAAGGAGGAAAGCAGAGGGTCTATTGCATCTATTATCCCTCCCTGTAGTCAAATCTAGGGGAAACAGTAGAAGCACACATTGAAATGGGAGGTTCTCTGATATCTTCTGGATCTGGGAATCTGTTATTTTGTTTCCAAGGGTATAATCTGGGGAAACTTCCAGGCTTTCAGGAGAGACTCACATCTACATGATACTATGTTCAACGTCATACAGGGTCTATAGAATAGTGACGCTGAGAGAATAATCAGGGTGGGAGATACAGGGACAGAATCATTGACTCCCACACATTGCAGGTTGGGATGGAGAAAGCAACCAAACCTGTAGAAATTTGTTTCTAAATTGAGTCTTAAAATTTTGAAGAATACAGTGGATTTGAAGAGGCTGGCTTCAGAAAGTGGATATAATAAGTTTTGTGCACCTATGGATTATACAAATTGACAATATGGAATGAAGGCTATGACAGGTTTACTGTATAGCAATAACAAAAACAACATATAGTGACTTTAAAAGTCATCATTTATTAGCTCACAGTTCTGTGAATTGGCAATTTGTGATATGTTGTGTTAGATAATTTTTCTGTTGTTCTTGACTGGATTCATGCAGGCATTTGCCTTCAACCAGTCAAGATCACACTCATATATCCCAAGTGGCTGACAGTTGGCCAGAGTACAGGGTAAACAAGCCACGTGTCTCTGATCACGGAGCACGTGGGGTTCATGCACATGGACATAGAGTTCCTGAACATCAAGAGTGGAAATAACAATGTCTTTTGATGACTAGGACTATCATTTTCCCTTTTCATTCACCAAAGAAAATCACAGGGTGAATCCAGATTAAGTTTTGGTGAAAGAGATTCTACCTCTTAATGGAAGAAGCAAGAAAATGTTATAGTATTTGTGTGTGTGTGTGTGTGTTTTGCAATGTCCCATAAAGGTAATCCCAGCAAGGACTCAGAAAAGATCATTCACCCCAGAGGCAAAACAATCAGCCCAATGCAACAAAAATGTCAAATCTTTTCTAACTCATGAGTAGATTAATGCAAATCTCTGCACTATAGGTCCAGCAAAAGGAAAAGTGTGTTCATATACAAAGATGAAAAGTAGATTTTTTTCTCAGTATCTACTGTCCTAGACTGTATACCCCAATTTAAAAAAAAAAAAGAAATCAAAAAGCATACAAAAAGGTGAAAAACATAGCAGAAACCTAATCAAATAATGTCATACTCAATATTATTTTAATAGATAAAAATATAACCAGAGAGATATATAGATTCAAAAATAAATACAGATGTAACTGTATAAATATCCATTTTTCCTAAGTTTATTTACTTACTAGGTCTAAAAATAGTATCACCCCTAGTAGCAATAAGGACGTTAGTAACAGATCATGGCTTTGAAAAACCATTTTCTAACAAAAGAAGTAAATACTTCATGGAGAAAACATCTATTCTAGATTTAGAAGAAGGAAAATACAAGGTGAAACTGAGCCTGGATCTTCTTGTATTGCCAGAAAATAAAGAAAATGTTTAAAAAATTGAGGCATGCATAAATTCCAACCAAAACCATTCCAGCCAATCCTAAAGAGCATGTGGGTCAATATTTAAGATTCTACAAAGGTTCCATGCATTAGGGTAACTTTCCAGAAACCTACAACCTCCAAATGGGTTCCTGTACCAGATAAGTCCTGAAACCTAGAGGGCTCATCTTCTCCAAAACATCAGCTAGTTCCATCTCCCTACCTCATATTATTGACAGACCATTCCAACATGAAAAGTTAGAATGGCCATAGCACAAATACCCCTAAAGAGTGGCATAGAAAGATCAAAGATGATGGTGGAATTATACAGAGAAGGTAAGGATTAAACAATGAATATGAATGCTGAATCATTAAATTGATATTTCTTTTAGTCTCCAGTATCTTAGATCATCTAGAAGTAACAAGCTAAAATTGTGAAATTCTGAAATCTATTCTACAACTAATTGCTGTATTGTGCTTTGAAACTTATTGCTGTTTGTGTATATGTTATTTTTCACGCAAAAAAAATCACTTGTGATGATAAAAAAGTTTATTCCTTCTAGTTTCCTATATTCTGGAGCAGCTAGAAGGAAAAATCTGAGATGATGGTATGATATGATAGCTCATGACAAACTCTGGAATCTGTCCTTTAACTACTTGTTGAAGAGTACTTTGAAAACTATCGCTTTCTTCTTTCTTTGCTTTGTATATATGTTGTATGATACAATAAAAACAAGTTAAAAAAATTAAGGCATGCTAAAGGACATAAAAGTCAAACTGATAAAGCTCCCCTTATGTAAAACTGGAAGACATTGAGCAATAAATTTAAAAAAATAGCATTGTATTATGCACAAAATAAAAATAAATACCTGAGCCCATAGGGATATAAATTAATAGCTGAATAAATAAATGATGATAAGTTATTAACAAAGACACAAAATAAACCAGAAGAGTAATTATAACCTGGAATCTGACTTCAAAATGGATTGGGGGATGTAACGAAAGATGAGAGAAATTGTAGCTTTATTTGTTACCTGAGTACCGATATGTAAAATTTTATTATACAATTTTGGAGAAATTTGGGTTAAGTAGGCTCTAGCCTACTTTTTTGTTTGTTTTGTGTGGCTCTAGCACAAAAAAAAAACAATTCCAAAGATATTTGACACTAAGCTTGCCTGTGGGAGGGCTAGCTTTTTACCTTTCTTTTTATTCTTTTTGCTGTGGTTTAAGCAGAAATGATTTTATTGATAATGCTTCAACTCAACAAGCTAATGATCCCTTTGAAATTTCTCAAAAACCTATTGGTTCATATGAACACACAAATAAATTTTGAGTGTGTGTTCCTTGTGACTTAAGTAAATCCAAGAAAGAGGGCGAGCTGTTAGAAAGTAGTCAGTGTATGGTTTTTATTTCTCCAAATGTCCCATCTGACTGTATCTGAAGGTTGATTTGAAATGTAAGACATGATCTGTGTCACAATGGTACCTGTAAATTTGTAGAAGGTGTTGAAATTTTATGTTGTATTTGTTTGAGAATCTGTGTGACTGCCATTGAGAATGCAGTATTTAGAGGTTTTGTAAACATTATGTAAATACATACATACATACATACATACATATATATATACTTAGGTGCTGTTTTATACCATTCTTTTCTACTTACATATACAAAATACACCCACCTAATTTTAATAATTGGACTAACCTAAAATACCTGGTTTAAAATAATGTGTATAAAGGAATAAAAGGAAAAAGTAATGCAGTTTTGGTGATACAACCTGTAATAAAATATTCATTGGAAATGACAAACAGAATTTGGTATTAGAGTGAGATTTCCTTCAGAAAATAAGGTGACGAAAAAAATTTTTAAAGCATGATAATACCATTTTCTGTCATTTAATCAAAGGATCTTAGAGGAAAACATCTGTTTCTAATGTTGTTAAGGTCTGTTTTTTATTTGGTCTAAAGTCATTAGAGTTGCTGGATAGCCCAGGCAGCCTATAAAAAAGTGTTATGCATGATAGATGCAGCGCATTCTTTGGAAACCATTCATCCATGTAAAATGGCAGGTGATGGAAAACTCTCTCAGAATCCCAATAACATGAAAAACAATTGTCTCATGATGCATTTGATATAAACCAGAATTCAGGATGTATACCAGCTTGTCAGTTGAAAAGTTTAATGATTTGCTTGTTTTTCTCTTTACAGATATTTACCATTCTTACCAAGAAAATATTTTCAAATGTAGCTGTAAAATTCCATACTGTAGCTCAGCCTAAGGAGCTTGGCAGTGGAGTTAGAAAATATAGAATCTAGTCCTGATACAATATAGCTTTTTGGTTGAAGACTTTACAAAAGTCCACTGAGTTTCAGATTCCTCATGTGTAAAATGGAGAAGGAAACAATACTGTCACACAATATTAAAATAAGATTTAGAAGAAAAAATGCTGAGAATGACTTAATAAAACACCAACATTCCTTAGTCAAAAAGTAATGCAATTTTAGTTTCAAATAAAGCTAATAAAATAATATATATCAAACTTGATGATGGATGATGTAATTCCCAAAATAAAGTGAAAATAGTAGATGACCATTCATAAATAAGGCAAATTAATTATAAAAATCTTTATTTCATCCTTTAATTATTGTTTCCTTCAACAAGCATTTATTCAACAAGACTATGAAACTAGGTATTATATTAATAGGTATTTAAACATAAATACAAAGCTAAAAAATTTCCTCTGTCTTTAAGAACATCTATTGTGTAGGGAGGTAAATTTAACCAGTTCTTCTTCAATGGGCATCTGGTTATTTTGGATTCAAATATTAATTACAAGTAGTAGTAATTATAACAGCGAATATTAATACTATAATTAGTAGTAGAAGCAATTAAAAAGTACTTTTGGAGAGAAGAAACTTCAAAAAGAGAAAGAAAAGAAGAATATAAAGTTGGAAAGGAGAGAGGGAGGAAAAGGAAGGAGGACAAACCTGCCCCTTCAAAAAAAAATAACAAAAAACTAGAACTGATTTGACCAAAACATGAAATGTTTTAAAGTATATGCATCTGAACTGTGAAGAAGAAGGGGTAGAGCTCTCCAAAGTTATCATTATATACAACTTATTTCTGCAAAAGGACTTTTGAAAACTCTCAGTATATGTTTTAAATTACTGGGCTGCTGAAAGCAGTATATCATAAAATAGGTTGACCTCTAACAATGGGAATTTTTTCAGCTTACAAGCTTACAGTTTTGAGGCCATGAAAATATCTAAATCAAAGCATCATTAAGACAATGGTTTCTTCCCAAAGAGTCTGGTGGTGATCCCAGACTACTCTACCACATGGCAAGGCACAGGGTTGTGTCTGCTGATCTCTCCTTTCTCTTCTGGGTTTTGTTGTTTTCAGTTTCTTGCTTCTGTGGCTTTCGTCTCTCTCTGTATGTATTTATTCTGTTTATAAAGGACCCCAGTAAGAAGATTAAGACCCACCCAACCAAACCTTAGCTGAAGCAATCTTATGATTACCTACTTACAATAGAATTATACTCACCAAAATGGATCACCTTTATGAACATGATTTTCTGTCATATACAGTTACAAACAATCACAGTATATAAAAGCTAGTCAGGTCATTTTCATTCCCACCAATAGCAACGAGTTAACATATATTATTTAGGCTAATTAAGCAGTGCAATCATATGTCCCATAATGTAATAGATTCATAGAATATGAAATTGAGAAATTATTTAGTTCAAGAAAAAGAAAGGGAATGAGCTTGCTCAGAACTTGTCAGACATGTAGAAGTTGAGAAGAGCATGAAGCTGTCCAACTTACTCTTTGTTGTAATTAGGCAAGATACGAAGACAGCTCTGCTACATCTTTCAGTCCTTGATTCTTCCTGTTGGTTACCCTAGAAGGGCAGCAATTATTTAGTTTTGTAAATAAATATTCTTGACATATGATTTGTGAGTTAAACTAACTTACAGTTGCAGATATCACTAGCTCTAGAAAAAATCAAGAAAATATATCATTTTAAATGTAAGCATGAAAAAGAAAGATGATAATTCCTAGTGATATTTTTTCTTTTACTCCATGTTTAGCACTCCCAATCTCCAGTGTACTGTATTAAGCCACAATTCACTGAATACATACCTTAAATAATTTTTACATCTTTATTTTGCAATTATTACAAATTTACAGTGTCTTGCACAAATAATGCAGAGAGGAGACTTCTCGGCAAGATGGTGGAGTAGGGAGATACAGGGCTCAGTCCTCCCACCAAAGTGATTATTGATACGTAGGAGCTATCTGAAACAACTATTTTGAAACCCAAAGACCAGAAGAACACTTACAGCATCCAGAGAATAGAAGGAGGAAGAGGCAGATAAATTATAGTCAAGAGCTGTAAGTTGCCCTCTCCACATGGTAGATCAAGGCACCCATCCCCCACTCCTGCAGCAGTCTGCAGTGGGCTCCAGTCTCTGGCTAGCTACTGGTGATGGAGAGGAACATAAAAATCCTTTTCCTCAAGAACAAGGGTAGGCACAACCAATTGCTCATCACAACCTTTGATTAGTGAATTTGTATTTCTGTGTCCCAGATCTGAGGGAAGCTTTTGTTTCAACCTGTCCCAGACAAAGTCAGCAGCAGCCATTATTTCAACCCTTCCTGGATGGGGGCAGAGGTGATGGAGATTTAAAGGCACAGGCTTCCTCAAGGTTGCAGTGAACAGTTAGCTGAAGGGCTACATTTGCTAGGCAGGCTAGGAAAGCTCACCTTTGGAAGCTATATAAGAAACTTTGGCACCCTTCCTGATCTCTGCCAAGGGCATTTTGGAGCTAGTTTGTACCCCTTTTGGGGACTCTAGTCCTATTTTGGCTGAGAAAGACTGACTTGATAAAGTCCTTTCCAGGGTAACCTTCTTCTCATAATTTGTCTTGCAGGCAAAGGAAGCATGAGGCAATGAAAGGAGAATAACGTCTATAGAGATGGGGATTTCCTGATGACGCCTTAGCTTTATGATGTTAACAACAATGGCAGCTGCCAGCGGTAGATCTGAAAGTGAGAGAGTATTGAAGAGCATAAAGAATAGACTCAGATTGCCAGGGCCAAAGTATTGTGCCAGGCTAAAGCCAATTTTGAAAAGGAAGAAAGGCATAAAGAACTTAAGCAACTTAGGGGTGACGATCCATGGATGCCACCTGATGTGAATGAGCAAATTGAACACTTCTTACAGGAATACTCTGTGGTGAAAAAAGAAGAAAAATGATAAGCACTCAAAAAAAGTAAAGGAAGAGAAGAAGAAAACATCAAGAAACAGAAATATGAAAATAAATCAGCTGATAGTTCATCAAGCTCTGAGGATAAGTGGGTTGAAGCTATTCCATTTCAGACTCCTACCAAAGAAAATACCTGCAGAGTGAAAGATAAAAAGTCAGAAAAAGAAGAAAATGACCAAATTATTCAGAGGGATGAGTGGATGACTGTTGATTTTATGTCTGTTCATTAGTATCATTCAAAGCTCATAAAGAAACTCTAAGGAAAATGGAGCAAGAGAAAACCCAAGCATTTGAGCATACAGACTGTTGGAAAAAGAAATGAATCCATACTGGAAGGATGGTGGGACAGGTCTTCCATCAGAAGATTTTAATATGTCATCAGTTACTAAAGTTTCAGTAGTAGAAGACAGTGGATTAAACTGGCTAAGGAAGTCATATCAAAGAATGAAGGAACAAGCTAAGTAAAAAAATAGAAATTTTGAGGACATTGTAGTCAAAAGATATGGGTCAATGTAAATATTTCAGTTGAAATTAGAGACGCTGAAAAACCTGCATCAAAAAAAAGAAAGTTATAGACAAGACCAGTGGAAGAAATCAATATATTCAGATAAAGCACAAAATAGTCAAGAACGTAGAAAATCAGATTTAGTAAGTTAAAATAAATGTTCAAAGGATAGACATGGTACAACAGATATTGCAAACAATATAAAAAAGATAAGTTTTTTTTGGATTAAAAAGATAATAGATTGGTGTCTGCAGAAACATGTAGAAGAGACTCCAATCTAAGGCAAAACCAAGAGTTTTCTTTCCTCAGAAATTTGAGATCTAAATTTGTAAGACCCTCTGATGAAGAAAAGTCACTTCCCAGCAAGGGCAGAGATTTTGAACCATTGCACTCACCTTCAGCATTAGTAGCTCAGAGTTCTTTGAGTTGTGGTTTTCAAAAACCCACTGAGAACAGTAAAGGAATTGTACCATCATGGAGTCAATCTGACAGGAGAGCGGGAGACGAGGCATCCAAATCAGAAGCCATTAGAAACCAGTAGCAGAGTGGACTGCTGAAATATTCCAGAACATGTGAGAGGAAAATCATGGGATGAAAGCCTAAGAGATGTTCTCTAAAGAAAGAACAACTGCAGGACACAAAGTCTTCATTTTCTGGAAGGAGTTCAGAGGATGTGTCCATACACGTATCCTGAGTGTTGATGAGAAGACCAAGTTGGGTGCCAAGATTATAAAGGCAGAGATGATGGGAAATATGGAATTAGCTGAACAACTTAAAGCTCAGCTTGAAAAGGCAAATACATTCAAAGAAACTACAACAAAGATGCCATCCAAAAAATCTGGGGAAGAGAAGGACCACCAAGAAGTGATCTTTGTTTAATCATATCAGTCTGGAAGAGTATGGCCTGTGAACTCACTGGGAAATCTGTAGAATCAAAAGGAGAAAGACAGAAGAGACAAATGGTCCCAACACATGAGAAAAAAGAAAGAGTCAGATACTTTTATGATGATGATAAACTAAGCCTAAATAGATTTAGTCAAAAATGGAAAAATGGGAACAGTAGAAGATCAAAGCAGATTTTTTTGTGAGAAGGGCATCTAAGTTTATGGGAAAAATGGATAGAGACTATTATACTCTGAATGGCATGTTTGTTTCTAAAGCAGCTGTTAGAGAATGTCTTGGTGAAGGAGATGTGAATCAGAAGAAAAAAGTTATTGCTGAACACCAGAGTCTGATTGTACAAATGCAAAAATATCTGTATTGTTTTGATAATTCTCAATTTCCCAAGCATCTTATTGTTGCAATACGTGTCAAGATTTATCTATGTTTACCCAATTTTCAGTCTCTTACTGAGGGGCACTGCCTGATAGTCTCTTTGCAACACCATAGAGCAGCTACCTTATTAGATGGGGACATCTGGGAAGAAATTCAGATGTTCAGGAAATTGTTGGTGAAGATGTTTGGGAATAAAGAATTGGACTGCATTGTTTTAGAAACTAACATGAGCTTGAAGAAACAGTATTCCTTTCCCAAAGGAGAGGCTCCATCTACTTTAAGAAAGGAATAATGGAGTCTTATGAAGAGTGGCCCATGAACAAGAAATTGATTGATCTGTCTTCAAAAGATACTAGAAAGTCTGTCCCAGAGGTTTACCTTACTTCTCTGTGGATTTTGGCCTCCAAGGAGGGTTTGTCCATGTAATTGAAGATCAGCATAGATTCTATCCTTATTTTGAAAAGGAAATCATTGATGGGATGTTGGATATAGAACCAAGATTTTGGAGGAAAAAATATGAAAAAGCTTTGAGGACCAGAGGGAAAAGCATTGCAGTTTGTTCAATGGTGGAAACCGTACGACTTCACGAAAAGTAAAAGAGTTGAAATGTACCTGTCATTTTAAATTTCCTTTTTATATCCCTTTCAGTTATATTTCCATCATCTAACTAAATAACTGATCCTTAGGCTATGAGGGAAGAGAGTCATGGCAGCAGACTGCTATGGGTCACTGGCAAAGCCTCAGTTGCTTCTGTGGATTTATTTTAGTATTCATAGAGTAAGCCCAGATGCATTGTATGACCAGCTCATATTTCTGTTCTGTTCCTAATTCTTCATACTCTTAATTATTA
The DNA here is from genome assembly GCA_004026745.1 of Myrmecophaga tridactyla. Lineage (NCBI taxonomy): Eukaryota > Metazoa > Chordata > Mammalia > Pilosa > Myrmecophagidae > Myrmecophaga > Myrmecophaga tridactyla. Next base: position 59,332 of record PVIY010002166.1, on the reverse strand, counting down.
CAATTAATTGTAGAAAAGGGCCTTGAAGTACTATCTAGGACATAGCATATCACCAGTTCAAAGAGAAGTGGGTCACTCCAAGGTTGTTAAGTCTGTTAACTTCTTCTGCATTTATTAGAAAAGACATGGCATGTTTAATAACAACTGAATTTCTTTTCATAGGATTTTATAAAATAGTACTTTATTTTCAACCAGCATGCTATATCTCTATTATTCTTTCTGTTAAATGAAAAAGAATGTCCCAAAAGAAATAAAGAACTGATTATGAAAATTTAAAAAATATGTATATATAGAGATGGACATTCTGGGAAAAAGTCCTCCTGGGAGAGAGGGGTCTATCTCCTGGGAAACAGAGGGGACAACCAAACTCCTGTAAACAGGGGAAGTTCAAAGAAACTAATGAGCAAAAGCTCAGGACAAGACAAAGGCCCAGAAAGACAGGGAAAATCCAGCACACTGCATTTGCCTTGGGCAGACTTTCCTGATAGGAAGGCTGAAGCTCAAGACAGTCTCAGTCATATCACCAGCTGGTTACAAAACCAAGAAACAACTATCTCAGGAAGTAAATCCCAGGGGTTAACATTTTAAAATATTAAAATGTACAGTGTACAACAAGAAGTACCTGACAGACAAAGAAAAATTACTGATGGTTAATCTAAAGGAAAAGGATAAAAATACAGGAAACATCAATGAAGAAGATGAAAATGTGGACTTAATGAACAAAGCTGTTCAAAAACAATCTTAAAATGCTTGCAGAGATAAAGGAAGGTACGGAGAAAGAACTAAAGGATATCAGGAAAACAATGAATGAACACATGGTGGTCTAAGAGACAGAAAATTTTTAAAAGAACTAAACAGAACCACTGGAGTTGAAGAACACAAAAATGGAAATGAAAAATGCCCAGGAGGGTTTCAAGAGCATACTGGAGTTGGTAGAAGAATCAGTGAATTTGATGACAAGACACTTGATATGAGTCAGGCTGAGGAACAGAAAGAAAAAAGAAATATTAAAAGTGAAAATAGCCCAGGACAGCTATGGGACACCCTCAAGTGCTACCAATACATGCACAAGGGTGTCCCAGAGGAGAAAAAAGAGAGAAAGGCACAAGAAAAATATGACAGAATACTTCTAAAACTTAGCAAAGGACTTGACTATGTATATCTAAAAATTTTAGAGAACACCAAACAGAATAAGCATGAAGAAAAATACACCCTGTCATGAATTGATTACACTATCAAATGCAAAGGGGAAGGAAAGAGTTCTGAAAACTGCAAGAGGAAAGCAACATGTTATATTCAACAGAATCCCAACTAAATTGATTACCAATTTCTCATCAGAAACCATGAAGATGAGAAGGCAATGAGTTGAAATATGTAAAGTGCTGGAAGAAATCAACTTTCAGTCAAGAATTTTATATCCAGCAACATTAAGTCATTCTCAGATAAACAGAAGCCAAGGGAATTCATAACCACTAGACCAGCACTACTAGCAATGCTAAAGGGAGTTCTTCAGACTGAAAGGAAAGGACACGAGACAGTGGTTCAAAGCAGCATAAAGAAATGAATGGTAAAGTCAACCATTTGGGTAATGATAAATTCCAGTATTATTGTATTATGTTGTTTGGTATATAGCTCCACTGTTTACTTCCTACAGTTACTAAAATTCAAATACATAAAAAATAATGATAAATCTAGGTTTCTGGACATACAATGTACAACTATGCAAGTTGTAACAAGTAAAAAATGGTGGGGAGTCATAGCATTATAGGAAAAGTGTATATGCATACTATTGATGTTAAGTTGATGCTCAACCAAATATGATTGTTATATATTTAAGACATTAAATTTTAACTCCACAGTAACCACAAGGAAAGTAGATGAAAAATATATCCAGACAGAAGTGAGAAGACACTCAATATGGTACAATATAAGAAAACAAATATAAAAGTAGGCTTTAACAGAAGCAAAGGACAAAAAAAGGTATTAGACTTAGGAAGGCTAAATAACAAAATGGCAGAAGAAAGTCCTGTGTTATCAGCAGTGCCTTTAAATGTAAAGGTAATAAACTCTTCAGTCAAAAGGCAGAGATTGGAAGAATGGATAAGAAAAATCATGACCCAAGTACATGCTCTATGTAGGAGCCTTACTTTAAATACAAAGATACAGGTAGGCTGAAGGTGAGAAATGGAAAAAATATATCATGCAAGAAGTAAACAATAGAGAGCTGGGGTAGCTATAGTAATATTGAACACCAAGTGGACTTTCTGGCAAAAAGAGTTACAACAGACAAAGATGGTCATTATATATTGATAAAGGGGACAAATCAATGTAACAATTATGAAAAAATATGCATCTAACAGCTAAGCTCCAAAATAAATGATGAAAATACTAACACTTCTACATAAATAGGGGAAAACATTAACACAGCACTCTCAATAATGGATAGAGCATCTACTAAGAAGATTAATAAGGAAATACAGGACTTGAGTAGTACACTAGATCAACTAGGCCTAACAGACATATATAGAACACTATAGCTTCATCTAAAAAAAAAAATAAGAGAGTAACATTCTTTTCAAATGTACATGGATCATCATCCAGGATAGACTTAATGTTGCATCACAAAACAAGTCTCAATAAATTAGAAAACATTGAAATCATGCCATGTATATTCTCTGATCACAACAGAATGAAGCTAGAAATCAGTATCAGAGGGAAAATGGAAAATTCTCAAAAATGTGGAAATTACACTTAAACATCAATTAGGTTAAAGAGGAAATCATAACTGAAATTAGGAAATATCTTGAGGTGAATGGAAATGAAAATACAATGTAGCAAAACTTACAGGATGCAGCAAAGGCAGCGCCGAGAGGGAAATTTATAACTCGAAATGCTTGCATTAAAACAGGGAAAAGACTTCAAGTCAGACTTAAACTAAAAACTCGAACTAGAATAAGAATTCAATCTAAACCCAAGGTGAGGAGTAGGAAGGAAATAACAAAGATTAGAGCAGAGATAAATGAAATAGAAAACAAACTATGGCAACAAAAGGAAAAAATACAATAGAATCAACAAAACCAAAAGTTGTTTTTTTGAAAATATCAATAATGTCGACAAACCTTTAGCTAGATTGATAAAAGAAAAAGAGAGAGGACATGGTTAACAAAATCAGAAATGAAAAGGATAATATTACTGCCGACCCCACTAAAATAAAAAAGAAAATGTAGAAAAAATAGGAACATTCATTCATTGCTAGTAGCAATGTAAAATGCAAAAGCTGCTGTGGAAGACAGATGGTTCCTCAGAAAGCTAAGTATAGAATTACCATATGACCTGGTATTCCCACTACTAGGTATATATCCAAAACAATTGAAAGCAGAGACTTGAACAAATATTTGCACACCAATGTTCATAGATGCATTATTCACAAGTGACAAAATATGGAAGCAAATCAAGTGTCCATCAACTAATGAATGGATGAATAAAATGTGGTCTATATATAAACAATGGAATATTATTCAGCTGCGAAAAGGAATGAAGGCTTGATACATGTTGCAGCATAGATGAATCTTGAAGACATCATATTGAGTGAAGTAACCCAGACATAAAATGACAAATGTTATATGACTTCACTTATTTGAAGCAATTACAATAAGCAAACTCATGGACTCAGAATCTAGAATATAGATTACCAGGATATGGGGTGGGGATAGGAAATGTGAAGTTAAGGTTTCAAATGCACAGGATTCCTATTTGGAATGGTGGAAATGTTTTGATAATGGATTGTGGTGATCATATCACAACATTGTGAACATAACAGCACTGAAATAGATATCTAAATATTATTAAAAGGGGAAAGTTAGTTTGAAAAAATGATAATACATTCAAGAAAAAATCTGTGGAACTACACTACACAAACAGTGAACCCTAAATTAAGCCACAGACTTCAAATAATAGTTCAATTATAAAAATGTGCTATTATTAATTGTAACATATATTCCACACCAATATAAGGTGACGATAGCTGAGTGGTAATCTGGAATCCTGTATATTATGAATTATTTTCCTGTAAACCCATAATTTCTCTAATAAAAACATGTTAAAAATAAATAAAAACTTTTAAAAATGCAGAGAAGTCCTATTTATTCCTCATTCAGTTTTGCCCATTGTTAAAACTCACATATAAATAATATCCTTCAAAACCTGAAAATTGACGCTAATACACTCTATGTATAAAGTTCTAAGCCATTTTATCATATGTGTAGATCTGTGTATTTTTCCCTCAAAAATCTCCCTTGTGTTAACCATATTTTAAAATCATAAATGAGGTGTTAAATTTTGTCAGATCCTATATGATCAAGAACTAGCACGTTTAATGGCTGATTACATTTCTGATGATTTGACATTTGGGACCTCACAATCACTATTGACATTAGTTTAAAGACATGGTTCTAAACATATACTTGCCCATGATTGGTTAGCTGGGCACACAACACACACACAGACACATATACATTACTGGTGTTTCTGTGGAATTATTCTCTTATATACAAGCAGACCGAGAATTGAATCAAAATCACACATATTGTGAGTGGATCTTGAAGCTGCCATATCTTGTAGTGGACTCTTCGTATGTGGCCATTGTATTGATCTGAAATAAATGCACTGACTGTGGAAAAAGTCCTTTTCTCAGCACTGTGTATGTCTGCATATGGCATTTAAATTCACACACAGCAATGAAAAACATCGCCATGCTTTCTGTGCTTCCAGGGCTGCCTATAGAAGGACAGGTTCTTCTGAATTTAAATTATTGACATCTGATTTGCTCATTGGCACCTAATGATTTTTTTTAAGATTCACTTTACTGTCTCCAAAATGTGCAGATGTGTACATACATTCTCAAGTTTTATTTGTGTATTATGTTGTTTTTCTTTTACTTTGCCTGGCTCATTTTCCCAAATTTATAATAAACTTGTGCTAATGGAGATGGTAATAACATAAAATATAATCAACATCATTTGCCTATACAGGAAAGCTCAGATTAGTATTATTTTTTTCTCGAGAGTCCACTAGGCCTTGTGGGTCTTGTCTGACAGGATTTAAGGTCCAAATATCTCACTTGAGAAGAAGGGTTCTGGAAAAAGCAGATATTTTATTATTACCAAAAAGCAAAATATCTGTGCCCCTCATAAGGCTTTAGTAAAAAGTTGTATAAGTAACATTAAAAATAAGGTTCCCATGATTTTTTCCTAAGAAATTTCTTAGGAATTGGTGTTAAGACTTCAAACATTAAAATAAAATATGGAAAATAAAGAGTTAGAAGTAAAGAATATTGGAGAGAACTAGAAAGCGAAAATGCATACCATTAGGAAGACTGCCCAATAAATCTATGCTTCTACTTCTTGTAAGTCACTTTTAGTAAATATTCCTGCATTGGTAAGCTTTCTTCATCCAGAGATCATCACTGCAGCTATGGCATTCAGCCACAATAAAGTGAAAACACAATAACGTGAAAACTGTCCCACTTTTTCCTCTGTGGCTTTATATAAGGACCCTGCACAAAAGACCTATAACTGACTGCAAAAATTAGGCTACAATCCAACTCAAATTTGTCTGGAATTAAAACAATAGAGAATGGTCTGAGTAGACTACTTAAATATTGAATGTCAGATAAACTAAACCCATCCCTGTGTAGGAGACAGTCCTAGGATGGACTGCAGCCTTTCCCTGGGACACATAAATGTAACCTGTGCTCAGGACAGGTATAAAATATGATCCTCTGGTAGATTAGGGGACTGTTGATACTTTTCCTTCCCCTGTTGTCCAAGCATATGTATATATTCACCAGAGACAGTCTGAGTCTATATGAAATCCAGCTCACGTCCCAGTGATGTAGACATCCCTGGCAGGGAAGGAGTGGGGTTCCTCCAGTACAGCACAGATGTGGAGACCCACGGCTATGAGGGATGCAAAGCCCACTTTTGAAGTTGATTTAGCTTGGTCTTTTCTCTCTGTGAGTAAAAGGTCTTTCCGTCAGAGCCTGCATGTGTCATTCTTTTGCTGGTGACCCCTACACCTGTATTGGGTTGACATTCTTTAGGTATCTGTCTTCCTGACCAACAATCCCCAACTCCACATGTGCATTTGCAAGCTTTAATATTCAAGAGAGAAGCAATATTTGGGTGAGATCTGGTACAGAAGAAGCATAGGTCTGAGAAAACAGACAAAAGATGAGCAGTTGCCTTAAAGAAATTATCTGAAAGCTAATATCAACTATACTCTTGCAAAGGGCTTGACTGGTGTAGTCTTTTCACATACATTATGTTAGTTACCCCACATAAATATCCAGTTTATACCTTTATAGAAGTAAGGATATTGAGGCAGCAGTATGTTAAGTATCTAGCCTAGTCTTGAGTCTTGATAGGGTTTTTGGGTCCAGCGATTTCAAGTTTAACAAAGGTCAAAAACTAACAAAATCATGGCCTATGGTCTGGCTTAAAAGTACAGAGTTGTAGAAAACTAACACCTGTTCAAGGGGTAATATTTTTCAAATGACCAGAGCAGTCAAAACAGTGAAGGAGGCTGTAATTTGTTCTTGTTCATAACATAAATAAGCAGACCATCTGAGAGCCAGGAAGACTTCTTTGACATATCAATTCTCAGGGACATAGCTGAACTTTGAATTTTACTTTTTCAGTCTATCAAGGGGTTTGACTGTCACTTTAATTGGCTAACCACTACTCTTCCCTCTTTGACTCTTGAACAAAAACGTTATCACATCGTTGATGAATGGGCTCCATTTAAGGCACGTCTAGATTATACTTCTACCTCACTCTATGTCAGAGTTCCACCAAATTTTAAGTTCTGGTCTCATTTTCAATTTTCTTATTAGCTACATACCTGCAGATGGGTATTTGCAGCCAAATTAATGTCAGTAAAGAAATAGAGAAGGGTCAATGACAAAATGATGACAAAATGTCCTACGAGTTACTACAATGCATTTCACCAAGCTACGTCATAAATAAATAAGAGAGAATACAATAAAATATCATGGTTTTTTTTTTACATAGACAGGCACTGGGTCTCCCGCATGGCAAGTGAGAACTCTGCCTGCTGAACCACCGTGGCCCGCCCCATGTTAATTTTTTAAAAAAACCTTACTCTATGGTGCACAGGTAGTTCAGTGGTTAGAATGTTCTCCTTTCAGGCAGGAGACCCAGGTTCTATTTCCTGACCATGCACGCATTTACTATAGAATAGTTTTAGGTTTATAGAAAAGTTTTGAAGATAGTACTCAGTGCTCTCACATACCCCACACTCAGTTCCCCCTATATCAAAACTTTTACACCTGCATGGTATGTTTTTCAACATTAATGAGTCCATGCTAATATATTATTACTAACTCAAGTCCTAAAAAAAAGTATATTTTTCAACATTAATGAGTTCATGCTAATATATTATTACTAACTCAAGTCCTACTTTTATATTGCTCTCCTTAGTTTCTGTTTAAATCCCTTATCTAGGGCACCACATTACTTTTAGTCATCATGTGTCCTTAGGCTCTTGACCGTGAAAATTTATCAGACTTCCTTGCTTTTAATGATCATGACAGTTTGTGAAGTGCTACTCATGTATTTTTTCAATGTCTCTCAATTAGTATTTCTCTGATGCTCTTTATCTGTTTTGGTGAGGAAGACCACTGACTTAAAGTGCCATTTCCATCATATCATATCAAAGATACACACTCTGTTGTCAACACAAAGTGTCATCAAAGTGGACTTTGATTATCTGGCTGTGGTTGTGTTTGTCAGGTTTCTCAACTGTACAGAGACTCTCTTTTCCCTACCTAAATAATGCACTCTTTGCATAGCCCACTCTTAAGAATTGGGGAGTTGTTTTCCCCTTCACTGAAGATGGGGTAAATATATAAATTATTCGAAATTCTTCTACATGGGAGACATCTCTTTAACCTATTTAAATAGTCTTAGTCACTTATTTATATCAGTATGAACTCACGGCTATTTACTTTCAATTTAGGGTTGCAATAAAATACTACTTATTTTATTTTGTTGTTCAGTTGAATAAATGTTGGCTATTAAAAGCCCTTTCAGTTATCCCCTATGCTCTTTGACATGCATCATCAATGTGTTTTGATTTGTTTTATTTTGCCTTGCTTTTTTTTTTTTTTAAATTTGCATATGGGCAGGAGGCACCAGGGATCGAACTCCAGACCTCCAGCACGGTAGGTTGGAGCTCTGCCTGCTGAGCCACGGCAGCCGCCCTTGCCTTGCTTTTTTATGAACTTCCTTGAGTTCTGGCACAAAAACACATTGCAGGTCATTTTGTATATGTCCTGTGTCAGTCTCAGCATCAGCTATTTCTCCAAATAAACACTGGTTTCTTTATTGAAGAATGATATCAGAAGCCAAGATCTGGGAATTAGGTGTGGTCATTGCTAATGAGACATCATTGCTTTAAGGCCCACTCAGGTGACAGAATCAAGAATTACATGTGTTTATACTGACCTAGAAAAATACTTTTATCTATGTATGTTTCTATCTATGTTCATATATATATCTACATTGAGCTAAACATTGTTTGGGGGATTTGAATATATACACTAATATGTTTTTTTAATTCATGCTCTCTCCCTGCTAAAAACTCATGAACATTTTAAGGGTGTTTTATCTATAAAATATACATTTCCTAAAGTTAAATAATAAAAAATCATAATTATATCCATTTTGGACCCCCTTACATCAAAATAACTTACAAATAGTCCCCAATTCTAATCAATTACTATAAAGAGCTTTATAGCAGCTCCCCTTGCTTATCTCCAACCTTCCATTCCCACAGTCAGAAAATTGTCTCCCACCATCTACTATAATTCCAGTATATATATGTGTAATAATTTCATAGCTGTGAACCCATGGTTTCATAATTATTAACCCATCAAATTGGAAAACACTTTATCAATGAGAGTACAATCATAAATTATGTTCCTTTTGACTTAAGTCACAACAATTTAACTCATTTCCAAAGTTACTTAGGCCATCAACTTTTTCTTCTACCACCTTCAGTGAGGTTTTCTCATACACTAGTAATGCAATTAGGGGCTTTTACTACAGTCTACATTCTATTATGTGGTCTTCTGATCTCCTAAATGAATGTCTTTTACAGATTTGCATGCATTGAGATTCACAAGTTTTGCTTTAAATTTCTATGGGTTTTGGCATAGTATCATGTATTCAACATTACAGTATCATACAGAATAGTTTCTCCACCCTAAAAAAAAAAGGTTTCACCTATTCAAACCCTTCTCTATCCTAAAAAAAGGGTTTCACCTATTCAAATTCTTCTCCTCAACTGAACATATGCAAACACTTACAGTTTACTACCTCTATAGATTTTCCTTTCCTAGACTGTCATATAGTTGGAATCATACAGTATGAAGTCTTTGCAGACTGGCTTTTCTTATTGAGCAATATAAAGGTAAGATTTATCCATCTCTTTGCATGGCTTGCTAGCTTGTTTGTTTTTGTTGCTGAACAATATTCTATTTCATGTATGTAACACTGTTTGTTTATAAATTCACCTATTGAAGGACATCTCGGTTGCTTCCATTTTGGAGTGATTAATGAATGGAACTGAATTTGCAGGTAGGTTTCTGAATGAATAAAATTATTCAATCAGGTGGGTAAATGCTTAGAAATTTGATTTCTAGATCATATGGGAAGGTTCTGTTTAGCTTTAAAAGAAACTACTGGGCTGGCTATTGTGGCTCAGTGGCAGAGTTCTCGCCTCCCATGCCAGCATGCCAGAGACCTGGGTTTGATTCCTGGAGCCTGCCCATTTAAAAAAGAAAGAAACTACTGAACTCTGTTCCCAAGTAATTATACCATTTTGTGTGCCCATTAGCAATTAGTGAGGGCCCCTATTATTCTGCATCCTCAGCAGCTATTATTGTATCGTTGGTTTTTATGGGATTTTAGCCATTGTAAAACAGGTAAAATGGTAGCTCATTTAACAAAAAATTATTTCCCTAATGACAAATGATGATGAGCAACTTCTCATATGCTTACTTGCCATCTGTAAACCGTTTTTCTGAGCTGACTATTTAAATATTTGCATATTTTTAAATTCAGTTGCTTATTTTCATAATGTTGAGTTCTATGTGTTCTCATTACATTTTGAATACAATTCTTTATCACATATGTGTTTTGCAAGTATTTTCTACCAGTATGTGGCTTCTCTTTTCCTTCTATTATTAATATAGTCCTTCACAGAGTAAAAGTCTTTCATTTTAATAAATTAAAACATCATTTTTTTTTCTTTCATGACTTTTGCTTTTGGTGCTTTATCTAAACTAAGACATCATCAAGTTCTAGATAGATTTTCTCCTCCAGAGTTTCCAATGTTTTGCATTTTACATTTAGTCTATGATCTATTTTGAGTTACTTTTTTGGCAAATACAAGTTCTGTGTTGTGATTTTTTTATCATTATTATTATTATTTGGCATATGGATGACCAGATGTCCCATAGCTTCTCTTTATTGAAATGCTTTTGATTCCTGGCCAAAAATCAGTCAACTCTACTTGTGTGGGCTGATAACTGGGCTCTCAGTTCTATTCCTTTGACCAACATGTCTACTCATTCACCAAAGCCACACTTCCATAATCACTGTAGATCTATAGTATATCTTGCAATTATGTAGAATGAGTCTTCTGATTTAGATTTGCTTCTTTAGTATTGTGTTTCCAATTATAGTTCTTTTGCTTTTTCATATAAATTTTAGAATGATTTGTTGAAGTCAACCAAATAGCTAGTTGGTATTCTAGTTTGGATTGCACTGAATCTAGAGATCAAATTGGGAAGAATTGAATCTTAACAATATTGAGACTTCCTAATCATGTACACATTCTCTCTCTTATTGTTTATTTAGATACGTTTTGATTTTTTTCAATCACATTTGATTTCTTTACAACCACATATGTGTAAAACCATATGTCAAAAAAAAGTGTTTTTACACATATGGATTATGCACATATCTTGTCAGGTTTATATATAATTATTTCTTTTTTAAAAATTTTGAAATCCAAGTGTTCACTCTTGGTGAATAAGAAAACTATTGTCTATTGCTTATCGACCTTACATCCTGTTACCTTGTTATTACTCATGTATTAGTTCTAGGCATTGTTTTAGATTGTTTAGGAGTTACTCTTCATTATTTCTTTCTTTGGTTTTAATTGAACATTTTATATGATTCCATTACACTTCCTCAATTAGTGTATCAATTATATCTCTTTATTTTTAGTTTTTTTTTAGTGTTGCTGTATGGTTTACAATTTACATTTTTTAATCAATAGAAATTCATCTTTAAATATCATTACACCTCTTCACATACAGACTTTTCCTCATTCTTCCCTCTCATTCTTTGTGATATTGTGTCATATGTGAGTCTAATTGTGATGATTTTTCTTCAGACTGTTTTCTCTTGCCTTTTGGATGTCCTTGTAATTTTGTATTGAAAGCTGGACAGGAAAAGGGCCATGTTTAATATTCAATATAGCTATAGCTACCAGAGGCTACACATTTCTCAAGTGACCTTGCTTTTGTCTCCCTCTTCATTCTGGGATCCTGCAAGCACTCCTCCTTAGGGACACTATGTGTCTTGCTGCTCTTCATCTATAATCACCTCCAGCCCTACTGGCGTGGTAAGGAGGTATGGGGCAGGAGAAGCATTTTGTACTCTTCTGATTAAATCTCAATTGTTTAGCAGCCTGTGTCTCTGCGCTGTCACTTTCACAGTTGTTTCTTTAGTGGTATCGTGATTTCCCCCCCTCTATTTATTCTTTTCCTTGGATGCAGCATTCCCAATCTATTTCCTTGAAGCCTGACTCCTATTGACTCTTTTTTTCCTCCCTTTGGAGAGACAGGAAGGCTGGAAGGGACTGAAATTGGAAGAATTTCATTTCTTTAGGTGGACAATGCTATAGAAAATGTCTTTTCTTCTGTAGAGTAGATCTTTGTCAAGGAGAATGTGTAGAGCATGTTGCTGTATGGTGTATGATAGTATAGGTACAGACTCAACAGAGGCTTCTGGCAAATGATCACATTATCACTTTCACAACACAAAGGGTCCAAATGAGCAGAAGAGAAGATATCATTTGACCAGTATCCCAAGGAGGCCAACTGCTCTGGTCATAGTTGAAGGATGGCATGCCCCACTTCATCTTGAAGAGGTAAGATCTTGTGTTGTTCAAGTGTTAAGTATTTATACATGCTATGGGGAGGAGACCCTGCCCCTGAGAATTACTACCTGGTAAGCAGCTAGGGTTGCTAAGCACCAGTTTCTGGGCTTAAGGTATGGTCAGGCCACTCCATTAGACCTAACAGGCTATCATACGACCATGGGCCCCCAGGAGTTTCTCATTCCCAAGCTAATTCATTCTCATTCCATAGAAAATCATTAAAATTGCCACTTAATAGTTCATACAAAATTGTGAATCCAATAATTTTTTCATCTACTTTGTCTTCCCGATGAACCTGTCACTCCAGATTTTGAGTCCGTTATTTTCCCTGAGATCCTAGTGCTCTAAGAAAAGTTGTTGATGTTCAGTTTTTCCAGCTTTTTCTTGTTGTCAGTATTGGAAGTTCTTTAGATGTTTCAAATTACACAATGCTATTTGGAGGTGAAGCTCAAAAGAAACAAATACAAAGTTCATTTATTTCTTTAGAAGCTTCCATGGGCTGGGAAATATATAGTCCTTTCTGGATTTCAATCTATTTCACAAAGATTAATGAATTCAACACCTGTTTTAATGAATCTGAGCTCTTGAATGTTCCCAAAGTAATCTAAGCATGGAAAACAAAATTTAACTTTTCCAGGTTGCCTACTTTGAAGAGTTGAAAAATGATGCCCTTTTATTAAAGAATAAATATCTTTAGTGAAAGAGCCCGGGTATCTACTATGTGTGTCGTGTGTGGATTCTGGTTGGGGGAAGTTACTCTCTGATATTGACTGAGACAGACTTAACTTTCCCATACCTTGACTCAACTTTAGACAAACTTCTCTTTACTGCGGGTCCTGGCCACCCTTTTACCCAGGCCTTTATATAATCCAGGCATCTAACCAGAGAATCCCTTATCTCCTGCTATCTTCCCCATCCTTACCAAATACAGGCAGCTCTATCACAGAAAAAGAAAGCATTCTAAGATGAATGGCCCTACTTGCAAACTTAGTTGATCACTGAGTGATCACCTCCTCTAACATCTAGTATTTTCCACTAGCTCACCTCTTTCCTTAATAAACCACCCCCCTTTGTTTCAATGGAGATGAATTCAGATGCAGCCTGGTTTCTTTCCCCTATGGCAATAACCTTGGATAAAGTCATTCTTCCCTGTTTAACATTAGCTTGTGCAGCTTTCTTAGACAATGATGATGATTCCTTTTCCACCCTTGGGCTCCCACTTATTGGAAAATAATTTCATTTTTAAAATTGTGGCATATGACCAGATGATCTCTAAAGCGCATTCTGGGCCAAAATTCCATGGTTTTGTAGTTCTATATTTTCTTTCATACTCAGAGTGAGCTAGTTCTTACATTCAGGAACATATTGATCTATTTTATTTTGGCATGCTGGTGGACACTGAGAGAAATTGCTTATCCATCTTCCCAGGCTTACCAGTCTTCCCCAGGAAGATTCTATTTCCCATCTTCACTTGAAATTAGACTGGGATCATGTGACTGGCCATAAGAATGATGGTGTAAATTTGTACATCACTTCCAGGCATTCCACTTCCTTAATAGGGAGTCCCAGGACTCCTCTGAGTACATGATCACAAAAGAGAAGATGTGCCCATTTTTGTAAATATTTAAGTGGACATGATATAGATGACGTCTAAAATTATTAATTAAAAAACTAAAATTAATTAACTAATAATTCCTCCTAAAACAATAGCACTTTAGAACAAGTTTGTTTGCTTCCTAAAGATGTTTTCATGAGGTCAACTTTATCAGAATTATATAAAGAAATTTTTCAAAATACAAATTCCCATTTCCTAACTGAATCAGAATCCATGTGTATGGAACCAGAAGTCATTTGTAACAAATAATCCCTCTGTCGGCTAAAATTAGAAAGTCAGTTCTTACATTTCACAGGCTCTTTCATATGAACTATTTCATTTAATCTACACATAAATCTACTACATTAATAAGGAGTTTACAAAATGTTTTATATATTTGCATATATTTAATTATACCCTTCCTTATTCTATAAAAACATACTGAAGAGGTCTTCAAAAATTCACTTAACAAAATGAGGTTTTATTTTTTTTTTAAGGAAATTGAGCTAAATAGGTCCAAGAAAAATAAATATGATGAAGCCAATTAAAAGGTTAGTACTTAATATGTGTGGTAGATGGGAAGACATGTCTGACCCACTAGAGTTCCAGAAAGACTGACTGTGAGCTCTGGCTCTGACCATCTTTCAGAATTTCAGATGTCACATCCATGACACTTCAAGGCTCTTGATTTCACATCAGAGATATAGCCACTTGTAAATCAATCCAATTTCAAAAATTGAGATTTCTATGTGAGTTTCAAAAGACTCACCCCTTTCCTCTGGGGTGCTACCCCTTAACAGAGAACAGACTGAATTCCTCTTTTAAACCAGAAATCAGTCTCTGCAGCAGTTCCCAGGAGGAGTGTGGTAGAAAAAAGCTTGTGCTTCTGTTGCCTGCTTAGTTAATAAATAGCAGATTACATTCTCTGGGGCCATGCTAAATTTATAAAGAACAAGTTATGCCAGGCAAACTTGATTGCTTTTTTGATAAACTCACCATATTAGTGGATAAAAGAATACAGTGGATGGAAAATATCTTGATCATAATAGAACAAGTTGATAGCAATTCACACACACATACTAAAAGATCTTGCTTGAAAATTTAATTCAAATTACCTTAGATGCAAGTACTGTCACATAGATTGGAAATTGAATGAAGAATGACCATTAAAAAAAACATAATGAAAAATGCTAACAAAGAAATCTATCAAGAACACTTAAAATCTTAATGGATATTATACAAAAGAGGCTAAATATTGCATGCTTTCATTTCTCACTTTGCCTGCTCAATTGAGAAGCTTTGTGTGTAACCTGAGGAATTGTTTTACTTCCTAATCTAAAGCATGGCATATTTAGAAAACCAGCAATTGGTTCATCAAAGTTTACTAGACTGCATATATTCATTCTCTACTCTTGTATTTCAACCAATTTAAATTCTATGTCAATCTTGACAAATACATGGAATATTTTAGTAATTTCAGCCATAGTGTGGTGGGGGCAGGTGAAAGTCAGGGTATGGCTATGGTTTTACTGGCTTGGTGCGGTATCTGGTATGCTCAGTTAAGCAGGACTCTAAAACTGCACAATTAATTACATAACTCACTGCCTCCCTGAATCATGTAGCCCTAACCTGTGAGATTAGGATGCTGCTGCTTTTGTTTATAGTTGAATTCTCCAGTTCTTTCTGTAAGAGGCAGCATGGTACATTAGTTAAAAGCACAACTTAGAGTCTGGTTTGCCTTTTAGAAACTGAATGAACTTGAAAATGTTTCATAACCCTTCTTCATCTTAGTTGCCTTCCCAGTTATTTGATGATACTACAGCTACCTAGATAAATAAATTTACAACATAAGAAGCACAAAACATGTTCTGTGGAATATATTGAGGGATATTGAGTTTAGGCATAGGAGTTGTAAACATTAAAGGATCTAAAGTACATAAAATACCTATTTAATTACCTAGTTTAAGGTAGATATTCCATTACTGGTGATGGTGGTCATGGCTAGGTTGGTGTAATTATAATAGAAATCAAGTCCATCTGGCCAGGAGACTGATACTACATTTTGGATATTTCCCTATAAATGAAAGCCAGAATCTGCTCCTTCCTTCTAATACTAGAACTTATCTTCACATAACCACGGTACTCTTTCTTATCTGGTTTTGTGTGTCAAAGATCCTTTGTCTAACCCATTTGATCAAGTACTTGCGAAATCTACACACTTGCCATTTCCCTTAGGATTCTATATATTTGCACTTCTTTATTCATACTGCCATCTGCAGTACTATCACCTTCCCCTTATCTGTTGCACTGCACTGGTGAGGATCTGTCAATCCTTGCAGTGACATTGCAGGAGAAATGAAACAGATACAAAATGAGAGCTGTGGCTATGTCAATAGCTGGCAATATACTGATTGAACAGATTCTGATTTTTGACATTTGAAGGTAATTTATATTATTGATATTTGGAAATAACTGACTTATTTTCAAGGCATAAATTTGTTTGTATTCTTTGGCAACTCTCCTAGCTCATATGAGTTTCCATTTCTTCATCTGTAAAATTGAAATAATAATCACTACACTACCTGTATCATAGAGTTGTTATGAGGCTCAAATTATCACATGCAAGTTCTCTGAAATACCAAAGGCCCCATAGATGGCTGGAAGAAGTTAGGTGACCCACTTATTGAATAAGGACAGAGAAACCTTTTTATTCTCTTTATGGGAACTAAACAGTGTTTTTAGCTAAGATGAGATTTTTAGTTGCATCACAAGTAGTTTCATTTTGAAATGCTAATGTCAAACAAGAAATAAAATACCTTGGAGTTAATTTAGTGAACTAAATTTATTGCAGATATCTAAAATTTAGAATATTCACTTGTTATTTCAAGTTCTTGCTTTTTGTAATATTACAGGATTTTCACTGCATAAAAAATGGGGTTTAGGGCGGGCCAAAGTGACTCAGCAGGTAGAGTTCTCGCCTCTCATGCCAGAGACCAGGGTTCAATATTTGGTGCCTGCCCATGCAAAAAAAGAGAAGAAAAGAGGGGTTTAGGAAAAGTTTTCCTAATAGTTAACTTCAAGTGTTTTCATAGCTGATTCAAGTCAATTCAATTTTCAAATCTCAGAAAGAGCACATGATTTTGGCCAGATAGGCTTGCTGTTCCTTCCTCACTCTGCAACTCATTAGCAATAGAGAACTTCAATAAATTGCATAACTTCTCTCAGTATTGGGATACCTCATATATTAATTAGTATTTTAAATATTTTTTAAGGATGGTGCCAGGCTTAATGTTCATTATATTAAAAATCTTGCTCAGTGCTAACCCTGGAATAGAGTCTAACAAAGCCTCCTCTAAAATATTCTAGGTCAGGTTATCTCCAGAAGCTGTTTTTTGGGAGCATTTACATATATGAAATAATCCCCTCAACAATATGTGAAAAATTGTTGGACCATTGTACATCATGTTGTATTTCTATTTTTCTTTCTTTCTTTTTTTTTTTTTGAAAAGAGGTGCATGGAACAGGAATCAAACCTGGGTCTCTCGCATGGCAGGTAAACATTTTTTTTTTTTTGCATATCTGTATTTTATTGGTGTGTGTGTGTGTGAGTGAAGGGATGTGACACAATTCATTTATATTTGCTTTCTTAAAACATTTGCCTACTATAAACACACTTCTTAAAAAAAAGAAGAAGTTTAATTGCCAGATTAAATATGACCTGCTGGGTAAAAAAAAGGTTTACTTTCACTGAAACAATTTGGTTTTGTTGAAAAATACTAATGTGGTCTTTGAAAAGTATCATTCTCTTTAAATTTCAATTGCTCAACTTGAAAAGTAATAATAATAATCTTAAAATAATGTGGGAATTGAATAAATAATGTCTATAAAGTTCAAACAGAATGTGTGATACATAATCCATTACCAATGTATGTTAATATCCCTTCCTCTCTACTGGATTGCTCTTAGAAAGAAGAACTTGAGTCAAGCTTGAATAAAAGTAGTCGATTTGGGAAAGCTTAACCACGCTAGAAGAATGGGTGACTGGAATGGTGAGGAAAGGAAGGGGGTAAGAGTTAATAAAATGGAGCAAGATAAAGCTGTTTAGTGGTTAACGCTATTGGAAATTGGGGATCACATTCCACTGAAATACTCTGAGGAGCAATGAAAGTAAGTAGTAGGAATTTCAGATTTTTCTTCACCAGAGATAGGAGTTACAAATATTAATCCAATAACATCATCTTTCTTTGGTCCAGGATTGCTCCATGGGTTATGAAATTCTCTGTTTCCAAGTTAGAGTGCACTCAAGTGCCAAGGGAGCACCTGCATGCATCCAAAATTCCAACACCAAAGAAATCCTGGAGCAGAAAGCTCTGGTGTAGCTAAAGTGTTGCAACTTTACATCTGAACAAAGCTGCTTTTCTTAACAATTGCAAGAATAAATGGTGGTTCAAAAGGATGTAAACTGAAATATATGTGGGCACCATTCAAATGAGTAGAATTAAATTTATTTTGTTTTCATATACATACACCCTTAGTGCCATTCAGCCCTCCCTCCTTTTCTTTTTCACACAGAACTATTGACCATCTGCAAAGATAAATCCATTCACAGCACTTCAGATTTAAGCACAATTGATAGTCTAGGTATCACTAGGAATAGTTTTTCCAACAGCCAGATTTTGGGGTTTTTTATTGAGGAAATAAATATAGAAGAGATAAAGAAAAAAGACAAATAGCTATAGTCTATAGTTTCTATATTTTATAAGATTTTTAAACTTTTTTTATTGTATAGTATAACATATATACAAAGCAAAAAAATTAAAAAGCAATAGTTTTCAAAGCACTCTTCCACAAGTGGTTACAGGACAGATCCCAGAGTTTGTCATGGGCTACCATAGATCCTCTCATATTTTTCCTTCTAGCTGCTCCAGAACATAGGAGGCTAGAGTGCTTAAATACTTTTTTATCATCACAGTCGAATTTTTTTGTGTGTGTGAAAAATTATTTATACAAAAAAGCTATTAATTTCCAAGCACAGCACCACAATTAGTTGTAGAACATATTTCAGACTTTGAGATGGATTACAATTTCACAATTTTAGGTATTTACTTCTAGCTGCTGTAAAATACTGGAGACTAAAAGAGATATCAATTTTATGATTCAGCATTCATATTCATTTGTTAAGTCCTATTTTCTATGTATAACTCCACCATCACCTTTGATCTTTCCATACCTCTCTCTGGGGTTGTTTGGGCTATGGTAATTCTAAATTTTGATACTGGAAGGGTCTGTCACTAATATGGGGTAGGAAGATGGAACTATCTGATGTTCTGGAGAGGCTGGGCTAGGTTTCAGGACTTATCTGGACCAGGGACCCAACTGGAAGTTGTAGGTTTCTGGAAAGTTACTCTAGTGCATGGAATCCTTGTGGAATCTTATAAAGTGCCCTAGGTGTTCTTTAGAATTGGCTGAAATGGTCCTGGTTGGGGGTTGGCAGGTTATGATAGGTAGCAAGGTCTACCTGAAGCTTGTGTAAGAGCAACCTTCAGAGTAGCTTCTTGACTCTATTTGAACTCTCTGCCACTGATACTTTATTAATTACACTTCTTTTCCCCCTTTGGTCAGGATGGAATTGTTGATACCAGGGTGCCAGGTCTAGGTTCATCCCTGAGAGTCATCTCCCATGTCGCCAGGGAGACTTTCACCCCTGGATGTCATGCCCCGCATAGAGGGGAGGGCAATGATTTCACTTGCAGAGTTGGGCTTAGAGAGACTGAGGCCTCATCTGAGAAATAACAGAGGTCCTCCAGAGGTAACTCTTAGGCATTCCTACAGTAGTCTAAGCTTCTCCGCTACCTACATAAGCTTCACAAGTGTAAGCCTCATGATGGAGGGCACGGCCTATTGATTTGGATATCCCTAAAATTTGGCACAGTATCATGGGATTCCCCAATGGTAAGGTTTAATAGTTCCATATTCTTTCTCCCATCCCTCAGGGGACTTTGTCAATACTTTTTGATTATCTGCTTAAATATACTCTAGGATGTTTCCATGCATTATAATAATCTATACAGGATTAAAGGACTTCTTTTTCATTCTGTGCTTCCTGTGTTTCAATTGTTCAAATGAGCTATACAGATAGGTTGAATTAGATTCTGCACTACAGAAAATTTCAGTTCCAGGTCAAATAAACCTTTTTTCCATTGGTCTCAAAGAATATGTGTGGTTCTAAAATATAGACCCCGTCTTCCTTACCCCTATGTTCTGAGTTACTTTAACCCCAACCTGTTCGGCTTCATTCTTATCTCTAAATGTCAGGTTATATATATATATAAAACAGCTTCTCAAAATCCAGAAATAATAATCACCACTCCGGACTTAATGTGTCTGCTCTAAAAGCTTGCAATCTAGGCCCCTGTTTTGTAAGCATTTTCTGAAGGTGACCATACCATTTTTGTTTGTTTGCTTCTGGCTTATTTTGTCTCACCAAATGTCCCACATGTTCATTCACATTGCTGCATTCCTCACGACACTGTTCCTCTTTGTAGCAGCAGAACCTTCATTCATAAGTATACACCATCGTTCTCCAATCTACTTCTCCATCAGTGCATCCATCAGCCACCCGCATTCATTGGGCATCACGTAGAGGGCCCAAAGTCCACAGTCCATCAACATTCTCAATTTTAGATAATTTCATTGTTCCTAAGAGACAGAAAACCAATAAACACACCCTCACCAAATAGGAAATCTAAACCTCCTCTTAACTCTTGTCCTTCACCCCCTTATTTACCTCTGATGTTGCTGTGGTAGTGCTGATGGTTTCCTTTTGAACATAGCTCATAGCATGCAATAGCAGTCTTCTCCCTATACCCTGGACTTAAACACTCTTTATACAAGAATCATATCTATTTATAAGATTTTGAAACTAAATATAGTGGCTATTTTCACAAGAACTCTTTTTTTTTTTTTTTTAATTTGCATATGGGCAGGAGGCACCAGGGATCAAACTCCAGACCTCCAGCACGGCAGGTCGGAGCTCTGCCTGCTGAGCCACAGCAGCCGCCCTTCATAAGAACTCTTGACTGTATTTGTAATGTTTATTAAATTCAAGGGGGGGGAAAGCTGCTGTTCCTTGTCCAAAACATTGGAGGCATACCTGAGAAGTTTTGAATTGCAGTATAAGCTCCTGGTTTTTAACTGATGATTTCCATGAATATAAATGATTATTTAAAAAGTTAAGAATTACAAAATAGCAAAAATTATATTGTGAAGGGTTTATAGATTGTGAAATCTTATTGATTTATTTCATGTCACCTAAGACTTAAAATTATCCTGAGAGGAAGTGGGGATAAATAGACTGTCTTTAGAGAGACATTGAAGATTCAAGAGTTTAAGAGACGACAAATTTCAGGCAGTTACTATGGAGTTGTCAGAATATTCAGGCATCAAGAATCCCAATCCCAAGGCCTTCCAGCTACACATGGAGTACAAATAAATATATAGCCATAGTAAATAAAATTTAACACTTCACGAAATAGTATTTCAATGGGAGTGGAGGATACTTTATACAAATAAAAGAATAAGTCCACTCAAAGTGACTAGGATACCTTGTATCTTCTCATATATCATTTGATGGTATCTTCTCTTATGTTAGTGTTTTGACTCTCTTACTGAGTTTTGCATTTAATGGGAAAATGGGGAAACATGCATATCACTTGATGGTTATAAGGGATATGGTATTTCAGTAAAATCTGTCTCTTTACTTGGACATTAAATAAATTATCTCAGATAAAAAGTAAAAGACCAAATTGAAAAAGGCATTGGTAAAAATAAAAGATAAGCGGACACAAATAAGGCTAGATCTATGCCCAGTGGTTGACTAATTTTGATTAAATTGATTAATTAATTAAAGACTCTGAAAGACCAAGAGAGACCCATGTCCCAAGGGCAAAACAACCTGCAGTATCTCTGGGCTGAAAATAAGAGTTTGCATTAGAGAAAAAACAACCATTAATCAAAAGGCATTGGATAGTCATCTGCTAAGAAATCACTAATCTGAAATCAGAAAATTCTTGAAATTCCCATAGATGCTTGAATTATTTCAGTAAATTGTAGAGGAGTAAGAGCAAAGTAAAAGCCATGATGCCAGCAAGAAAAATATTTAGTTGTAAAAGAAATTGAAAGAAACAGAAAAATTGACTTGGGGTACAATGTAATCTCGGAGCTCCTAGGTATCAGAATTCTTAGGAAATATCCCTGTATATTCATAGGCAAATATTGTTTTATGTTTAGAACTGGCAGCAAAGAGAAGAGATCAACATTTTCCAAACAATTCAACATAAACTGGAACAGTTTGGTTCACAAGTCAATGAATTCACTGTCATTGAATTGATCAAATATGTGTCTGGTAGGAATTCAAACATCAGAGAGGAATTGGAATCATTGCCCTCCAACATCCCTTCACACGCTGGAGTACTTTGAATCTGCTTTTTCAAAGGAAGAGGAGAACACAAAAGTTACAAAATACCCCCCCCCACCCCGATGATGCATAAACAAAATACTCCCCAGATGATGCACTATTTCCCTTAGGTTAATAGACCTATGATTTACCTCATGAGGAAAAGATATTCTTCCTGGGATATTTGCCAACTGCTATGAAAATCTTCACAAAAAAGTCCTTCTACCTGTTCCAGTCATGACCACAAACTGATTGTAATTTGGAAGGAAAAATTTTTTTTATGTGAAGACATTGTTTCCATAATTGGATATGAATAAAGAGTGAAGTGCTTAAGTGATGGCAATGTGTGGTTGTTTGAAGCTGTATGTACCCTAGGAAAAAAAATGTTCTTAAATTTAATCCATTCCTATGTAAACCTATTGTAAATTGGATCTTTTCATGAAGCTATTTCACTTTAGGGGTGACCCACCTCATTCCAGATGGTTCTTAATCCTCTTACTGGAGTCCTTTATACATGAACACACAGGGAGAATGAAGAAGCCAAGTCATTTCATGGTATTCATTTTAAGTAACCTAGAAAGCTGAAACACAATGTGAAGCTTTTAACAAATTTTGAGAAGTTTTTTTTTTTCTACCAGCCTAAAATCTCTACTCTGAAAATTCAGCCTAATGTTCCATCTTAACTGATTTTCAGTTGTCTTGATGAATAAATGAATAAATGAAGGAATCTATACCTAATCCTTGATAGATGCACATTTATTTATTTGTTTCTTAAACAGTTATCAGGGATCTACATTGTAGCCAAGAAGTTAAGATTTAAGGGATGATTATAATTATTAAATCATTATATAAATATTCCTTTTAACTTGCTGGTATAAGAAAGTAGACAGAGGGAAAAACCTGAAATCCCTAAACTATAATTCAGCTGCCCCGATAGTTAATAATGATTGCAAAAGCCTTTATCTTCTGCCTTTGTGACTGTGAGGGCTGTTACTCCCTGTATCCAGTCATTTTCTTAAAGTAACTTGTAGGACAAAGGCCCAATTGGTAATGAAGAATTTGAAATTGCCATTACCTAGTCCTAGCCCTTTACATTTGTGAATTATATGGGCTAGACTCAGCTATTGAAATGGTAACTCTACCTCCCTTCCTTTCAGCTTACATTTTTACTATTGAAATGATTTACTCCTTAGAACTTATTTGAAATTGTAATGATGTCATCCTCCCTTGTTAGAATCCATAAAAACCTTGAACCCCTAAACTCAGGGAGACAGAGTTTTGGGTCACTGGGCCATCTGATCTCCTACTGCAAACCTAAGAATATGCTCTTTCTCGCTTTAAATCCCTGGTGTCAGGAATCAGTCATTTGAGCACACAGGCAAAAGAATTCACTGCCCTTGACTGATATCTACATTGTAGAAGTTCCTGTGATTGAAAGGAGCATAGAGTGATTTTTTAAATTATAATAGACAAAGAAGCAAGCTCTGCCCTCAAAGTAGGCACATGAGGGAGAGACACAAGGTGAGAAGACGTGGACATGAACAATAGAGTCACAAGACAGAAATACTAAGTGCCATTACAGAGGTTTATGGAAAATAATGAGAAATCAAGGAAGAGAATATAATTCTGGCTTTGGAATAAATTTTGCTACATCGTTCCGAGACAACGATGATTATTAGTTCATGATGATTTTTTCCATTTTATTTTGCTTTGTTTTTTTTCCCCTTCAGTATTTATTGAGAAATAGGGTCACCTTCACTGTTTCCTTCTCTTAATTTCCCAGTAGTTAGCAATTTCTTAGAAAATAAAATGGAAAAATAGATCAGTGTTTACAGAATTTTATTGAAGATGTGATAAATGTATATTTTATATCTGTTTAATACCTGCCAAATGTCAGATGTGTCAAATCCTAACCCCTGGCTTGGATTGCACACGCCAAGAAGGTCTGTTTTCTGCCTTTTATCGCTATTCAGGACACCTAAAATAGCATCTTCCAGGTCAAAATTCACGATGGTGCTTTTCAGTTGCCTTCCAGGCACGTATTACAGTTACGGAAGATTTTCACATAATCTAAGTGGGATATTAGTAAAGAGATCAAAAGAGAAGGTGAAGTGGAGAGCAGGTGCATCAGCCTTCTTAGAGGATCAGGGAATACAATTAACCAGCAGATGAGGCCTGATGAAGCCAGGCTTCCTGAACAGATAAGCACAAGAAAAGCCACAACAAATGAGGTGGCCAAGGGCCACTCTTTCATGGAGTGCTCACATGGCCATCTGCCACTGCTCTTGAATGATAGAAAGAGAGAAAGATGTTTGATAGAGAGAATAAAACGTAAAGAGAGAGGAGATACCCAAGGAGGCAGCCGAGTCAAAACAATTATGCAAATAGAGGGACCCCAGGACAAGATGAAAGATCAGACTGATGGCTTTCACAGAGGCTTTTGTAACAGTAGAGATTTAATCTTCTCCTCTCTCCCAACAGCACTAATTTAGGGCTGATGAAATAGATGGCAACAGAAATAACTCAAGCAAAATTAAAGATCATGGCTTAATCACTTGGCATTAATATAGCAAAGGCTTCAATAGGGGACAAAGTCACAGGCACAAAATTTGCTTTAGCTGGTCCAATTTTTAGCTGTGTAAATGAGAGCTAGTTACTGAACCTTTCCTAAAGAGCTAATAATAATAGTAGTAATAAATAAAAATTTCCCTTGCAGAGCTATCATAAGGTTCAGAGATGAGTATTTTAACCACCTGAACCCTGGGAAGTATTTATTATACGATAGTGGCCATCGCAACTCCATATATAATAATTCATTCACCAAATATGTACTGAGTCACTTCTTGCTATGCATAGGTTTACATAGACCCTGACCTGTAAGCATAGATCCTGCCTCATGGACCTTACATCTTGCATGGACACACAGAAACTGAACAGGAAAATCCAACAGTTAACCGAGTCTTGTGGCAATCTGAGACGCCTATTACAGTAAGTGCCGTTTAAATTGCTAGTGGGAATGAGAGGTGAAGGGAGATGAAGGAAGACATTAACCAGCAGAGGAAATAGCCTGTGCTAACACCTGGAGATAAAAAGTATAGCTATACTATAAAGGGTTGCACGGCATAGTAGAGCAAGACTTCTTAAGCCTGGTTTTCCAAACATTGATCAATATTTACTTGCTGCATATCTTTGGAAAAGTAACTTTGAGGCATAATTTCCTCATCAGTAAAGAGGGCATATTAATCACAAACTAAAGCATTACTGAGATATTAAAAGAGATATTTCATATGGTTTGCTTGGTAAAAGGCAAGTTACCACTATTATTATGTTTACCATTTAATAGTGCTGCTATTAGCATATTGTTACCATTATTATTATTATCCAGGGAAGTATGTCAATTTCAGAAATAAGCAGAGTGCTTAAAACATAATTTCAAGGCTGACTTGACATTTTGCATTTTGCTCATCATGGCAACATATACATCAGTGTGACTGGCAGGAAAATAACATATCAGATTGAGTCCTCCTTCTAAGGTCCTTCTAGAAACTCTAAATTGTTCCTTTTAATATATATATATATATATATATATATATATATATATATATAAGTCCACTCCCCAAATATTGGGAACAAGTGAGAATTCTGATGACACTGCGCAGGACTCCTGACACCTCTCATTTTCACTGCAGTGGCTTCTGCACTTACAGGAATCAGTCACAGCAGGTATCTAGTGTCGGACAGAGGCACTGATCCCAGGCATCAAGTTAAATGGGGGATTTTCTACTCAGGCTCCATAGATCAGCATATGGCATTTTCATATAGCCTCCACTTTAAGAGGAACATAGCAAGAAACTATGAGTACTTCTATTAAAACATAAGAGAAAAAAATAGAAGTGATCTTATTCCTTCTGAGACACAGAGACAGAAGGAAGGATATAAGCATTTCAATTCCTTTGACTGCTTCTCTTTACAATCATCATCCTTGAACCTCCTTTTAATCCTCAGAGGATTTGGATAGTTTTTGAGGCATTATATTTGCTTTATCTGTTTGTGTGGATTTTCCAGCCATACAGAAACTTGACTCAATGAAAATTACTTCCAGCCCCTAGCAACGTATCGCTCTTAGCTTTGGTTTTAAGTACGATAAGTATGTATTTAAATTTTGACTAATCTGTGCTCGGCATTATGTTTATAAATGTGCATTCTGTACAGCATTGCCTATGGTTAAATCTTGGCTCAGTCTTTTGCTACCTGAGTAAACTCAAGCCAGCCTCAATTTCTCAACTTCTCCGTGTCTCAATTTCTTCATCAAACAGGGAAAATAATAGCATGTTCCTATGTTTCAGTTTGTTAAAGCTGCCAGAATACAATATACCAGAAATGGGCTGGCTTTTACAAAGGAGATTTATTAGGTTACAAAATTACAGTTCTAAGACCATGAAAATGACCAAATTAAGGCATCAAGAGGAAAGTTGCTAGCATTCGGGATTGCTCTCTCGTATGGGAAGGCCCATGGTGATGTCTGTTGGTTATCTACAAAATGTTTCTGAACTTCTGTGGGTCCTTGTTTGTTTCTCCTAGGGTATTTCTGTATAAGCAATCTGGGCTTTTACTGTATTTCATCCTCTCACAAACGACTCCACTAAAGGATTAAAACTCACCTTGAATTGGTAGAAATAACCAAGACCCACAATAGGTCGGTACCCACAGGATGGATTAAAAGAACATTACTTTACTGGAGTACATAACAGATTCATAGCAGCACAGCTTCAAAAATTGTTAACATATATGAAATGAGTTCATTCATGTTAAACATTTAGAACAGTGCCCAGTGCTCACTTAGTGCTCACGGTGAGCTAAATATGGTAGATACTCTGTTTTCCCAGGCAGGTAACTTAAGGTTCCTTTGCTCATGTTCTTTCATCTGCAAAAAGGGTCAGTAAAGGATCTTCTTGCAGAGTTACTGGGAAGAATGCTAATAATCTATACCAACTGTCAATTGTACCTATAAGACCATAATAAATACTCAATAAATATTAGCTTATTTTATGAGGCATGCTAATAGTCATGGTTAAAGTAATACTTAATATAAAATTATTAAATGTAAAAGCTTCAGATTTGGACCTTTAATACTATGTAAATAAAATCACACTTTTCCAAAACTAGAATGCCTATTTTCATATGTGATAGTTTTTAATTCTGGACCCCATTATTCAATCTTCCTTAATAACATTATGAATCCATACCTTTGACATGGTCTCATGATATACAGGGTGTACCAAACAGCATAGAATTGGCTTTGTAACATGTTTAAATCAATGGAACAATAACAGATATGATATTTGTGCGTTCATTTTGGCTTGCCCTTATGGACCACTTTCATTCGTTAAGAAAAAAATACCATGAATAGCTGCTGTTATTTCTGGCTGAGTTTGTGACTGAGTACATGGAACAGAGTCAAAGAAGTTAACCTTCAGATACATGAGTTAATAACTAATTATTCTTATTATAGGACGGTGAGTTGGGTGTTCATTTTTCTATACAGCATTTTTGTGACAATGGCTTCCATCTCCACATCCCTGATAGTGGGCGTGGCTTCCCAGTGAGCATCTTCACACATTCTTACTATGGGAAAAATCATTCATATATAGAGTCCAGATGAATTTCTCCACGCTTTTGCCCTCTGGATCATTATAACAAATAGCTAATTTCTCTGTAAATTATTCAAACATATTTGCTGGTGTACATGTGGTTAGTGAAGTGAGTATAACATTTTAAAATTATACCAGCTGCTTTTATCTTTCTTGATATGCCCAGTTGATAATATATACCCTTGAAAATAAATACACAAAATGGTTTTATGTTTGCACAAACCAAATATGTATATATACATATATTGTCTTAGGAGAAATATAATTAGGTAATGTTAAATTTTTTGTGATCATCCCATATCAGACAGTAGTTCATGAGGCTTGTTTAACATTTTATGTTAGAGAAAAGGAACTTGGCATTTGTTACATAGCAAGTTGCCAGTATAACAAGGAAAAATTTTGTCACCTGATTCTCATAAAATTTGCTTTCTTTATATGGATTATTCAATATTCACGTAAATGATCAGATCACACCCTTCATTGGAGTATCATTTGGTCACTTCATATGATTCTGAATGGAGAAATCTTTTTATCCTATTGTCCTATCTAATAAAAGTATTTGGTGTTGATAGATTTAAAATTAGCAAAAAGAATGCTAATAGATTCAGGACCAATAAAATTACCAGGTGATCACTTAAATATACTAAAAGGTGTATATCATTTTTCATTTAAATTTATTGAACTCCTGGTTATTTATCTGCAAAATAAGGATAATATTGACACTTTGGGGATGAATGGATATATACTAGCTATTGTTTAAAACAGAAATTTAGGCAAAAAATTACTTAATATTACACCAATTGAATTATTCTTCCCTTATGAAAATTCATAATAGTACAAGTGATTTGAAATAATAACTTTTGCCTTCTGAATTTTTACTAACTTTTAACAGAAGTACTTAGCTTAAATAATTTAAATATTCATATATGTAAACAGACATATATAACTTTACAAATATGTATATACTTTATAAATAATTTATGGCTTCGGTAATGACAAAATCGCTTTATATTAGGCCAACCCTCCCTTGAATAAAAATTAAAATCTCTAGGGGAAAAACACATTTGATGACACATCATGATGACATGAATAGTTATTTTTCCACATATACAAATGACCAATAAGAACATGAAAAACGCCCATTATTAATCATTAGAGATATTTGAATAAAAACCACAGTGTAATACCACTTCACAACCACTACAATTAGCTGTAAAGTTGTTTTTAAATGGAAGCCAAGAAGTATTGGTGAGCATGTAGAGAAATAGGAACTCATTTACATCGTTCATGGGAATGTAAAGTGGTGCAGAATCTATGTAAAACAGCTTGATGATTTCTCAGAAACTTATACTTAGAATTACTATATGACCCAGTCAACCTCTCCTAGGTATATACCCCAAAGAACTGAAAACAGGCACTAAAATATTTGTTGCAGAACTATTCAAAATAGCCAAATATGGAAACAATCCAGCGTTCCTCAATAGATGAATGGACAATCAAAATACGATATGAACATAAAATGGAATATTATTCAGTCATAAAGAAGAATGAAATTCTGATACACGACATGGATGGATATTGAAAACATGTTACGTGAAATAAGTCAGACACAAAAAGTCACATATTGTATAATTCCATTCATATAAATTGTCAAGAATAGGTAAATCCTTAGAGACACAAAGCAGATTAGTGGTTGCTTAGATCTACAGAGAGGAGAGAATTTGTAGTGATTGTTAATGGCCATTGAGTTTTCTTTTAGAGTGATGAAAATGTGTTGTACTTCATTGAAAATCATGAAAATATTTTAGGGGTTGTACAACATTGTGAATGTAGTAAATGAACAAGCTTTATACTATATATTATGAGGATTTCAATTCACTGTTTTAAGGGAAAAAATATTGTGTACTTTCACACATACTAAATTTTTGCAGATGCTGTTCTAGTTTGCTAGCTGCCAGAATGCAATATACCAGAAATAGAACAGTTTTTTTTAAAGGGGAATTTAATAAGCTATTAGTTTATAGTTCTAAGGCTGTGGAAATGTCCAAATTAAAGTAAGTCTATAGAAATGCCCAACTGAAGGCACCCAGGGAATGATACTTTGGTTCAGGAAAGCTGATGACATTCAGGGATTCTCTCTCAACTGGAAAGGCACATGGCGAATATGGTGATGTCTGCTAGCTTTCTCTCCAGGCTTCTTGTTTCAGGAAGCTCCCCCAGGGGCATATTCCCTTGTCATCTCAAAAGGTCTCTGATTCATGTCATTCTCATAACTTTGCTCTATTTGTCTCCTGTCATATTCAAGCTTTCTCCAAAATGCTTCCTCTTTTAAAGGATTCCAGTAAACTAATGAAGACCCACCTGAAATGGGAGAAGTCATTTGTGGGTATTAACATCTCCATGGAAATAACCTAATCAAGTTTCCAACCTACACTACTGAATAGGGATTAAAAGAAAGATTGCTCCCAAAAGATCAATTAGGATTGAAACATTGCTTTTCTAGGATACATAATCTTTTCAAACCAGCACTTTCCACCCTATGAACCATAAAAAAGACATGTTTTTTCCCATATGCAAAATACATTCATCCCATAACAATTTCAGAAGACCTTAAGGTATTCCAGCAACAATTCAAATGCAATTACAATTTTTACAATGTTAAAACCAGCACAAAGTCTCATCAAATTCAACTAGGCCATGGTCTGTCCTAAAACAAAACTTTCCTCTGCCTCCAGACCTGTAAAACTCAGAACAAGTTATTTGCTGCCAACATACAAAGGAGGGACAGTCATAGGATACATAATTCCATTTCCATAGGGAGAAATTGGAAGGAATACAGGGGTTACTGGACCCAAGCAGCTTTGAAAAACTGCAGAGCAAAGTGCATTAGATTTCAAAGTCAGTGAGTCATTTATCTTTGGGGATTTAGAAAGTAGCAGTCCCACCCTTTCCAAGGGCCTATGCAGCAGACCACCTGTCTCCGGAAGCAACCTTGGGGGACATTGGGAAGATCACCTTGTCCTGTACTTCACCCTCTCGAAGCACCAGGGCCACACCCAGGCTTTCTGCCATCTCTGAGTCACATGCTCATCCCCTCCATGCGGTGGCAGCCAGGCTCGCCCCAATCCCCAAAGAATGTGTCCCACCCTCTCCAAGGCCTAAGGTGGCACAACTCTTTCAGTGTAATAAGGTGGAGAGGCCCATCCTCTGATTTGTGGCAAACTCAACCTCTCCAAGTGCTTGGGTGGGTCCACTCTCCTGGTCCAAAGTTTCTGGGCTCTAGACTTTAGCTTCCAAAGTTCTGCCTCAGAAGTTATTTTACCTTCACATTGTCCCTTTTCTGAGCTCCACAGTTGAGACTGGCAGCAGTTCCTTTCATACAAGTCCCACAGCACTCTTGTTGGCTTTCTATGTAGCAAGCAAGGATTGTGCCTATCAGAGAGCAGAAGTTTCCACAAATCCTTCTTGGATAACTCCATTTCAATCCTTGCTTTTTCTGAAATGGATGACTGGTTCAACATTTGGTTAAATCCTCATGTAGGGCACTATTCTCTGGAGTCTGCCTTCCTGGAAGCCCAGAATTTTCCAGAATATCAATTTCTGATTTCTTTGTACCCAAGAGTTCAGTTCTCAGCTTATTTCTTTCCTGTCACATTTCACTATAAGCTGTGAGGAGAACCCAGGCTGCACTTTCCATATTTAATTTGAAAATCTCTTCTGCTAAATATCCAAGTTCATGGCTTTTAAAATCTGCCTTCCAGCCAAACTTGCTAGTCAATTTGCCAGATTATCTGCATTTTAAAACAAGGATCACCTTTCTTCCAGCTTACAATAACACATGCCTTATTTTTGTCTAGAGCTTCATCAGAGGTATCTTTACAGTTTACATTTCTACCAACAGTCTCTTCAAAGCAATCTAGGCCTTTTCTATCAAGCTCCTCATCACTCTTCCAGAGTCTCCCCCTTATTCATTTAAAAAGCCATTCCAACATGTTTGGTATTTGCAAACTGCAGCAGCACCCACTTCTCCGGTACCAAAATCTGTTCTAGTTTGCTAGCCACCAGAATGCAATATACCAGAAATGGAGCAGCTTTTAAAAAGGGAATTTAATAAGTTGCTAGTTTGTAGTCCTAAGGCTGTGGAAATGTCCAAATTAAAGCAAGTCTTTAGAAATGTTTGATCAAAGGCATCCAGGGAAAGATACCTGGATTCAAGAAGGCCCATGAGGATTAAGGTTTCTCTCTCAACTGGAAAGGAACATGGTGAACATGGTGATGTCTGCTAGCTTTTTCTCCAGGCTTCTTGTTTCATGAAGCTTTCCCAGGGGCATATTCCTTCTTTGTCTCGACAGGTCTCTGGTTGCATGAGCTCTGGCTCTCATCATTCTCATTACTCTACTTTGTTGCTCTCCTGTTATCCTCAAGCTTTCTCCAAAATGCTTCCTCTTTTTAAAGGATTCCAGCAAACTAATCAAAACCCACCTGGAATGGGTGGCGTCACATGTCTCTCTAATAAAAGTTTAATACTTATAAGTAGGTGGGTCACATCTCCATGGAGATAACCTAATCAAGTTTCCAACCTACATTATTGAATAGGGATTAAAAGAAAAGGTTGCTCCCACAAGATTGAAACATTGCTTTTCTAGGGTACATAAATCCTTTCAAACCAGCACAGATGCCAACCCTATAAGGGCCACTATCATCTGTCACAATTGTTTTATTTATAAACAGTCTTCTCTAGCTGGAAAATCACTTTTCTTATTTTCATGGCAGACATATTATCCTTTTAAGTTATCTTCCTTGTACTATATATTTTTTTGGTATTTCTCCTCACTTGATTTCAATATTCTCCCCTATATAATTACATCATTTTTGGCTTAACAATCCACAATCACAAATGTGCTGTTTCTATGCATCTGTGGCTATAAATCAGAAAATCTGGGTCCATGATCTGACTCTCCAATTGTAAGCTATATAATTTTTTGGAAATTGCTTAATTTATCTGAGATGATTTATCTCAAATGCTAAACACATTTTATTATTGCTTAAATAAAAACTCCTAGGGCTTCTATTTAAGATTAAAATACATCATGTAGTTTTTAATCATAATACACTCTACAATGAATAAAATGCAACTGCAAGCAATATGGTAGGGATGTGATAATAATCATGCTTCATTCATTCAGTCAATGACTATTCTGTGCACATACTCTGCACCAACCCTGGGGATATAATTGTTATTGACAATAGACATGCCATTAATACTTTGGGTCTATTGGGTACACAGAGGTTATAATGATAATGATGGTGATGATTAAAATATTTGTTATTTTACTTTGGAAATTCTATAAGGAAAATGAGACCAATAGAATCAATTATGTCTTTATTATCTCTAACTTTTTTATTAGAAGAGACAAAATTAAGCAAAAAGTGGTAAAACTTTTTAAATAAATTATTTGAGGCACAAATATTAGATGGCCTCCAAATATTCGTGATAATAAATAAGATTTTATGAAGACGTAATTATTTTGGATGCTGTGCCAGTTTGAGAGGATGTATGAACCCTAGAAAAGCTATGTTTTAATCCTAATTCAATTTTGTAATGGCAGCCATTTCTTCTAATCCCTGTTCAGCACTGTATGTTTAAATCTCTAATTAGATCATCTCCCTGGAGATGTGACTCAACCAAGAGTGGTTGTTAAACTGATTAGGTGGAATGTCTCTACCCATTCATGTGGGTCTTGATTAGTTTACTGGAATCCTATAAAAGAAGAAACATTTTGGAGAATGAAGAAGATTCTGAGAGAGCAGAATGATATAGCCATGAGAAGCAGAGAATCCACCAGCTGGCAACATTTGGAAATGAAGAAGTAAAATGCCTCCCGGGGAGCTTCATGAAAAGAAGCCAGGAGAGAAAGCTAGCAGATGACACCATGTTTGCCACATGCTTTTCCATATGAGAGAGAAACCCTGACCCTGTTCGCCATGTGCCTTCTCTCTTGAGAGAGAAACCCTGAACGTCATTGGCCTTCTTGAACCAAGGTATCTTTCCCTGGATGCCTTAGATTGGACATTTCTATAGACTTGTTTTAATTGGTACATTTTCTCTGCCTTAGAACTGTAAACTAGCAATTTACTAAATCCCCCTTTTTAAAAGCCATTTCGTTCCTGGTATTTTGCATTCTGGCAGCTAGCAGA
The DNA here is from genome assembly GCA_004026745.1 of Myrmecophaga tridactyla. Lineage (NCBI taxonomy): Eukaryota > Metazoa > Chordata > Mammalia > Pilosa > Myrmecophagidae > Myrmecophaga > Myrmecophaga tridactyla. The sequence continues at coordinate 25,182 of PVIY010002166.1, read as the reverse complement.
CTAGAATAGATGCATTTAAGTTACTCATCCCATGTATTGTCTGCCATACAAAAAGTAGCAGTTAACAACATATAAATCTATATAAATTGAGGTAGGACTCTGTGCTAAGACCTACGATAAAGCTCTGACATTAAAAGGTGTGCTAAACTTAGTCCCTTTATTCAGAGTCCTCATGAACCAGTGCGGCAAAAAGATATATAGAAATTAAATTAGAGGATGATGACTATTTCTAGATGGGAACTGAATCAGTTAGTAAACTTTCAGATGCAACTATCAGCAAACCCAACTTAATAGTTAAGTAACAAAGTATACTTACACATATATATATATATGAAGAATCTCAGAGGTGAATCAGGTTAGGAGGAGGTGGGAACCATGATTCAACAGTCCATCAATAACCTATGTCCCATAATGTCCTCCACTATAAATGCACAGTGGCTATTCAATCCTTAGCCTGGTTCTTTCTCATATTTATAAGATGGTTGTCAATAATCATAGGTGCCATGAGCTTCCTTGTATGTGTCTGGTGCTTACAGCAAGCCTGGAACCTAATGAGTATTTAATCTATTTTATAAGATGAAGGAAGCTTTTTTTACTTATCCAGAAGCCTCACCAATGCCTGCTTGCTTACTCTTTTATCTGTCTCAGAACTAATTAATCTGTGGCAAGATAGTGAGAGTGGGAGAGAATATACAGTATAGACTTGTCAGCTGAAGTAGGAAATAGTTTTGGAAATAAGCACAAGGCCATCACATGTGTTGGAGGATAACAGAGAAAGTGTATCAAACTTAGACTTGGGGACTATCAAAAGATTTCTCAGATTGTAAGACTTCCAATTTAGGAGAAAAATATGAGAAGACTAAGCCAAAAACAGGATGGGGTCACTGCTTTCTTGTATGAGAGAGGATCAACAATTATTTATAAAGTGCATTTGAAGTATAATAAATCATTTTAAACATGTATGATTCTATTTATTGTATAAGCATAGCTAATGATCAGAATAGGAGTAACCTTGGCATAGAGGTAATTCAGATAGATTTTTTTTAACACAGATAAGATAAACATCACTCATTTATCACCACGGCAGTAACAGCAGATCTCTTCTGAGCATCACTATTTGTGCAGCAACTGTAATCTAATAAGAAATGTGGACCAGAAAGCAAGGTCATTTCAGGCATTCTGTACATTCAGCACACTCAGGAAATGAGTTTTAAATTTAAATTAAAAAATTGTTTTAAATGGTTTGCAAAGATATAAACCCGAAATTATTGGAAGAAAATTCTAATCACAAGACTGAGATTAATATAATTATATATATATAAAAGGTTGACAATTCTAGTTTCAGCTCTGACATAGAAAGACCTTGGAAGTCATTTCTTGTACCTTTATATGAAGACAAATACTGAACAAATTGAAAATCAATGACTTCTTGAACCCATCATATAACTGAAGTCTCAGGTCAAAAACCAACATCCTGAAATCTTGAGAGACAGGCAAATATGGAATCACAGCCAAGATCTTATGTGGATCACAAGTTGCTGGAGTCATAAACTCATAGGAAGACAAATGGTATTTTTAAAAGTGCCAGAGGTCAATTACAGACTAGTGTGAAAAAAAAAAAAAAAGCTCCTAGGTACTGCAATACTGAGGGCAGGGGGATAATTTATGGGATTTACCTCCAGGAATACCACCAGGTAATCAGAGGGAAGATCCAAGTAAGATCCCCTCACAGATATAAGAGGGAGGGAAAATGCCCACTTTGAAATATGTGCAGGGCATTCTCCATAAAAAAGGACCAGTCTTTAGTTAAAAAGGCTTTACCAGACTATTACCCATGCCCCAGGGGGAAAGAAACTACCCAACTCCAGCCTCTTGTAAGCTAACTTTCTTGCCCAAAGTGGGAAGTGGGGAGTGTTAAGGCCAAGAAATACTTGTGAATGACACAATCTCAAGACAAAGCCCCATTAAAATTCTGAGATTTAATCAAAAGATTAAAGAACATTTCCCTTCCCTGATACCTTACCTGTCCTCATCACAGCTCGGGATAATAACAAGGAAATGTTATGGTTGGACTTTGACAAGAAAGCAACTCATTTCAATTTGGAAAGCATCGTCTATATAACGAATGATGCTGAAAAATTTAACACCCATATACAAAAAAATAAACAGAGACCACTAACCATACTCCTGTCACAAAGATTAATTCAAAATAGACCATAGACTTACATGTAAAACATAAATTACAAAACGTCTAGGAGAAAACATAGGAGACAATCTCTACAACATTAAGTTTTTAGATATAATATAAAAAAGTATGATTCATGAAAATAAAAGTGCTGGACTTCATTAAAATTAAAAACTTCTGCTTGGTGAAAGACACTTGGTTAAGGTATTGAAAGGCCCACCATAGAGTAGGGGAATATCTGCAGCATGCATATCTCATAAAGGGATTGTATCCAAAATTTAGAAGGAACTCCTAAAACTCAACAAGAAAAAAAAAAAAAAACAAAGAATCCAAATTTTTAAAAAGTCAAAATAACTGACTAGACATTTCATGAAAGAAGATAAACAGATGGCAAACAAGCATATGAAACATAATATCATTAGAGAATTGAAAATAAAACAACTATATGATACTGCTACATACTTATTTAATGCAAACAAAACAAAACAAAAAACACTTATAAAATCTAATGCTGGTGAGAAATAGAGCAACAGGAATTCTGAACCATTGCAGGTGAGAATGTCAAATGGTACAGCCATTTGGAAGACAGTTTATAGTTTTCATAAAGCTAAACATCCTCTTACCATACAACCCATCAGTCATGCCCTGGACATTTACCCAAAGGAATGGAGAATTTTAATTCACATAAAAACCTTCATTTGTATATTTATATCAGCTTTACTCACAGTTACCCAAAATTAGAAGCAACCCAATATGTTCTTCAATAGGTGAATGGATAAACAAACTATGGTACAGTCAAATAATAGAACATTATTATTCACCTATAAAAAGAAATGAGCTCTGAGCAGACAATGGTGACTCAGTGGCAGAGTTCTCACCTGCTATGCCAGAGACCTGGTACCTGCACATGGTAAAAAAAAAAAAAAAAAAAAAAAAGAATTGAGCTCTGAAGCCATGAAAAGACATAGATGAACCACAAATGCATACTGGTACGTGAAAGAATCCAGTCTAAAAACTTTGCCTACAGAACAATTCCAATCATAAAACATTCTGGAAAAGCAAAAACTATAGAGACAGTAAAACAACATTTTTTTTAAGGGGAGATGCAAAGAGTTGAGTAGGTGAAACACATACTTTATTCTGAATGATACAGTAATTATGTGTACCTGATATTATGCATTTGCCAAAACCCATCTAACTAACTTTATAACATAAGGAGTAAACCTTAACGTATGCAAGTTTTAAAATTTAATCTAGCATATTGTGGGATCCCAGAATGGAGTGCAGACCATCATCACAAAAGGATCTAACTGTATTCCAAATATATGCAACAACCTCACTGAAGTGGGTGTGGGGGCAATACTTACGTATGTAACCTTGGAAATGAGTGGAATTCCTAAGACTAACAATAAAAGGAACTATACATATGCACTTTACTCTTGTTGATAAAATTGCATCCATAGGGAGATGGATTGACAATTTTGATACTGCTGTACATGTAGAATAGAATTGAGCATGGATGGGATGCATGTCTCTCACTGGTGAGTGGGAGTTTATAGATAATCAAGGGGAAGAGCCTAGAGTTATACAGGTGGCAATTAATAAAATTGGAGACATCAGTTTAAACTCAGGTTTGGTTAATACAGATGTAGTTTAGTATATATGGAAACATTTACAATTATACGCATCTACTTAGGTGGAATGCATAATGCATATATATATATATATATGAATTGCTCTGTCAATTTCAATGGCCTAGAAGCAATGATATCTGAGTAGCAATAAACATAACCAATATCTAGATCTCGGGTTCTAATACCATAGTACAATAAAAGAAACTAGATATCACTGGAGAAATTTCTGATTCCAGGACTGGGGCAGGTAATATACACTAGGAGACTGAAGCATCTTGTCATTATATAAAGTAAAGAAGTATTAAAAAAAAAATGATGAGGGTATGTCAAAGGGATCAGAATCTAACTGAAAGGCCTCCCAATAGTTAATGCTGGAACCATTTGAGTGATAAAATAGTTAAGGAAGTACTGGATTATAAGCCAAAATTTAAAATAAATTACCATATATCCATATTAATAAAAATAAATAAGTGATTGAGTAAATAGAGAAGAAAATCTCCCATGCAGAATAATTCTAAATAATTCATGTAGATATTCAGTCCTCAAGCAGAGAGAGCATAACCCCTACTCCCTGAGTGTGTACTGTGTACAGTGACTTCCTCCAAAAGAGGAAAGAATGGAAGTACCATGATAAAGTAGAGTATCACTGTAAAGTAACTTTATACTGGAGAAATCTGACAACCACTTCCTCAGCCAAGTTATTGAGGTCAACATCAACAGTGAAAATATCAGAAAATCCTTGATACAATTGATGAAAATGGTCATAGCTCAGGTTCAACCAGGTGAAAATAAAAACAGAGAATCCAACAGGGGGACATTCTATGACATACCTGACAAAGACAGAACACAGGGAGAATGCCATGAGATGCCTGAGGAAGACCCTGAAGCTCAAGGCTTACCAGCAAACTACCAGAAGCTCGAGAGAGGCAAGAATAATTCTCCCCCATAGGTTTCAAACTTCCAGCCCCCAGAATTGTGAGATCATATATTTCTGTTGTTTTAAGCAATCCAGTTTAGTGCTGTTACAGCTGCCTTAGGAAACTGACAAAAAGCAACAGCAAAAATAAAGTAGAAATAAATTTAATTAAGAAACCATCAGACATGTACACTGAAGTGTACACAACATTCTAGAAGCAGATTAAAGATCTCAATAAATGGAAAAACATTCCACAAAACTGTATTGAAAAACAATGTTATTATGATGCCAATCGTCCTAATTTTTCTATAGATTGAAAGCAATTGCTACTAATATCCAAGGTGACAACCTTGTAGAAATTGAGAAGCATGTTCTAAAATTCATGGAAAAATTTAAGGAACACTGAAGAGCCAAAACAATCTTGAATAAGAAGAGGAAAATTGGAGGACTCACACTTCCAATTCCAAAGCTTACTACAAAGCTTCAGGAATTAAGACAGTGTGGTGCTGGCAAATGGGTAGGCGTATAGGTCATTATATAGAGCTGAGGGTCTGGAAAGAAACCAAAATAGTACTTCAAATGAATAAAGTTATGATATGACCCCAAAATTCCAGTCTGAGGTATATATCCAAGAGAAATGAAAACATATACCTATGCACAAACTTATATATATATATATGTTCACAACAGTATTATTCATAAGTGTCCAAAATTGGAAACAATCTAAATACCCATCAGCTAAACATATAATATTATGTTATAAGCAACGAAATATTATTTGGCAGTAAAAAGGAATAAAGTACTAATACATGTTAAACATAGATGAATATTGAAGTCATTAGGCTAAATGAAAATAGCCAATAACAAAAGACCATGTATTGTATGATTCCAACAAATAAAATGTCCAGAATTGGCAAATTGATAGAAGAAGGTAGATGAATGATTAATTAGTACTGGGAGGGTTGGGGAGTGACTGCTGGTGGCATGGGTTTCTTTTTGAGTTGATGAAACTTTGATTGTGGTGATGGTTTTGTGAGCCTGTGAATGGTCTTACAAAAATATTGAATTACACATTTTAAAGGGGTGTATTTTATAATATGTGAATGTCATTTAAATAAAATTATAAAAAAAATGTATCCTAATGAAAATGCCCAAAGGTATCCAATCTTGTTTAATAATGATGATAAAAATAACTAACATATTTTGAGTTCTTTCTATTTGCCATGTATTGAAATTAGCATTTACTATACATTACTTCATTTAATGTCATAATGTAGGTTTTAGACCAATGAACCTATAAGAAGACCAAGGCTCAGTAAATGTAAAGAACTTGTCCAAGTTTACAAAACTAGTAAGTAAATGGTAGATACAACATCCCTATACATATCTGAAACCTGTTGTTCTAGCTTGCTAGCTGCCAGAATGCAACACACCAGATAAGGATTGACTTTTAATAAACAGGGATTTATTTCATTAGTTAGAAAGCAGCTAATTTTCATCTGAGGTTCTTTCTTACAGGAAGGCACAGGGTGATATCTGCTGGCCTTCTCTCCAAGCCTCTGGGTCCCAACAACTTTCCCCGGGGTGATTCCTTTCTGCATCTCCAAAGGCCTGGGCTGAGCTGTGACTGCTGAGATGAGGTATGCTGAGTTGCTTGGCCTGTGCTACGTTGAGTTCTCTCATTTAAGCACCAGCCAATTAAATCAAATGTCATTCACTGCAGCAGGCACGCCTCCTAGCTGACTACAGATGTAATGAGCAACAGATGAGGTTCACATACCATTGGTTCATGTCCACAGCAACAGAACTAGGAACCTTCACCTGGCCAAGTTGACACCTGAACCTAACTACCACATTCCACTCCTTGTCAACTTGGCAACTATATACATCACCTTAAACGATATTAAAGTGGCACAAATTCTCTTCTGGCTGTGGACCTGTGAATCTCAAAACAAGTTATCTGGTGCCAATATGCAAAGGAGGGACAGTCACAGGATCCATAGGGAGAATTTGGAAGAAAAACCTACAGGGCAAACACCATTGGATTTCAAAGTCTGAAAGTCATTTATCCTTCAGCTTTAGAAAGTGGCAGTCCCACCTTTTCCAAGGGCCTATGCAGTGGACCACCTCTTTCCATATAAACCTCAGGAGACACTGCGGAGACCACCTTTTTCTCAGCTCCATCCTCTCCAGGCATCAGGGCCACACCTGGGCTCTCTGCCATTTCTAGGGCACATGCTCAACCCCTCCATCTGGTGGCAGCCAGGCTCTCCCCAGTCCCCAAGGAACATGCTGTACCTTTTCCAAGTCCTGAGGCAGCACATCTCTTCCACTGCAATGAGGTGGGAGACTCACCCTCTCTATGTATATGGGTGGGTCCACTCTCCTGGCCAAGGTTTCTTGGCTTCAGATGGCCAAGGTTTCTTGGTTTCAGATGCAAGCTTCCATGGTTCTCACTCTACAAACTCCAATTTGTCCCTTTTGTGTCCCCCTTTGTCCAGATTGGCAGTGGTTCCATTTACACCAACAGTCTCTTCAAGCAGTCCAGGACTTCTCCATCAGCCTCTTCTCAATTCCTCCAAAATCTTCCCCTTAGTCATCTAAAAAACCATTCCAACATATCTGGTATTTGCAAACCATAGCAGCACCCCACTTCTCAGGTACCAAATCTGTTCTAGTTTGCTAACTGCCGGAATGCAACACACCAGAGACAGATTGACTTTTAATAAACGGGGATTTATTTCATTAGTTCTTCAGAGGAAAGGCAGCTAACTTTCATCTGAGGTTCTTTGTTGGAAGGCACAGGACAATCTTTGCTGGCCTTCTCTCCAAGCCTCTGGGTTCCAACAACTTTCCCCGGGGTGATTCCTTTCTGCATCTCCAAAGGCCTGGGCTTAGCTGTGAGTGCTGAGATGAGGTATGCTGAGCTGCTTGGGCTGTGCTATGTTGAACTCTCTCATTTAAGCACCAGCCAATTAAATCAAACATCATTCACTGCAGCAGGCACGCCTCCTAGCTGACTGCAGATGTAATGAGCAACAGATTCATGTCCCATTAGCTCATTTCCACAGCAACAGAACTAGGCACCTTCACCTGGCCAAGTTGACACCTGACTCTAACTACCACACCTGTGCTCTAAACCACTGTGCTGTGCTGTCTTGCTTTTAGGAGCAGAACTAAGTTAAAAACAGCCTGATTAATGTCACAACTCAGGCAAAGAAGAAGAAAAAAGATAATAGTGAGTCACTGTAACCAAGGTAATTGAGAAGAGCAAGTCTCTGGACAAATGAAATCAAAATAGAGAATGCCAGGAACAGAGAACATTTTCTTAAATATTTTCTTTCCCCTTATGATAAAAAGGAACTTCTGATCTAGTGGGACTCCACAGTATAAGAGTAAACCCTCATTCCTACATTTGAAGTCCTCCCAAATCCCTTTCTCCTACCATCCACTACCTCCTAGTTAATCCTGGAGTCCTCAAATTCTCTTTGCATGTGACATCCAACAAGGCTAGCAGCTGAAGTTAGTATGATGTCTCTTCTGTTTTGCCTTACTTCTTTCTTAGCTTGCCAACTGTTCACATTTGCTGGTTGAAACACCACTTGAGGATTAACCAATATTGGTTGTGAGAAAGGCTCTGGCTGTATCCAAAGCATCTCTCTGTAGATGTTTCAAATCTTTCAAAGCTCTGAGAACCAGAGAGAGGATATGATCCTCCCCACAATGAGCCATATTTTGAAATCTAAGCCCCTCAATAGTTCTACCTCTTCCCAGAGATTTAGAGCGTCCTTATTGAAAAATGTAATCTGCTTTTGCCTCCAGGTTCATCTCAACATATAAAATTTAAATACCCCCCCATTGTTAAGTCTTTATTCCTTCTTTCTGAGGTTTTGCTTCACTACAATTCTCTTTTCTTCTTCCTATTTTAAAAAAACAGAGAACAAGGGTGGGCCACGGTGGCTCAGCAGGCAAGAATGCTTGCCTGCCATGCTAGAGGACACGGGTTCGATTCCCGGTGCCTGCCCATGTAAAAAAAAAAAAAAAAAGAGAACAAATGAGTGGGACCAAAGATGTATTGGCATGTGTTAGAGAAAAAGGGATGCCGTTTGCACTTGGAACAAGAAGCCAAAAATAAATATATTTAGGTCTAAGAATTAAATCTCACAAGGGTAAATAAATTAAGCTATCATTCTAAAATGGTATTATGATGATAATATAATTAATATGGGATAATTTGGTTATGGAATTTTGACCATTTAATAACGAAGCAGTAAAACTCTAACCAGTTACATTCTGGAAACACGTGTTTCTATAAACTGGAAGTTTTTTTGGAATTCATGTTTGCTTGTATAAATTATCCATTGCAGCATTAAAACCAACACCAAACTTAATGATTAAAAAAAAACACTTATTATTTCCCATGAGTGGGTGATTCCTCTGGTCTGGATTGTCTCTGCTGGGTTTAGATTCACTCACAAATCCGGTGCTGCAGCTCGAACATCTGGATTGATTGGAATAGCTGTAGCCTTTTTTCATGGTTTTTCATCCAGCAGTAAGCAGCCAAGGCTTGTTCACATTGTGGTGGAAAGGTTTCCATAGAAAAGGAAAAGAGAACAAATTTCAATGTGCAACCATTTTAGAAATTTTTATTTGCAATCCATTTTTAAAATTTCCATTGTCCAGTTCAAGTTGCATAGCAAAGAGCATACCCAAGGGTTCAAGAAATAGATTCCAACTCTGGATAGAAGCAACAATGTCACAAAAAGTTTTACATACAGGGATGAGAAGAATTATTGGGACCATTTTTTTCAAATAATCCTCCACATTGCTAATGGAGAAAATCCTTTAGTACCTCAGATCACAGAAAATCTCTTCCTTCCTAAAGGACCTTAATAAATGCCCCTCCCCCCCACCAAATTCTTCCTATCATAATCCAATGCAGAAGCAGGGGCCCTAAATACAGGAATTAGAGTCCAACAAGTTATTTATCAAGGCCAGTGTGAATCTACAGAATGTTGTACTAATAGCTTCCTCTGACTCTCTAATGTGCTGTACTTGTTTACTTGTATTTTAGATTAGCAAAATAGCAAAGATATTCCTATCAGGTACCAAACACCATTCTTGTTGTTTACATTAATTGTGTCTTAAATATTCATCACAGCCTTGCTTAGATTTTACAACACTTCCGAACTGCATTTAGAGAATGATTATTAAAATTCTTGTGGTCAAATACGTTCATAAAATACTGAGTTATAATTATGTAGGTTTACTGCAGGAAAGTTAAAAGATTTTAATGTGCTTATAATCATTGTATTTTTCCAACATTTTATATATGTTATTTTGATATATAACTTGATTCTCATTTTGTAGATAAAGAAAATAAGGGCTAGATAACTATCATTTAGGAAGGGCTCCTTCTGTTCTAGGCATTTGTACATTCAAAATCTCATTTGATATTTAAAATTGAGGCATATGTTATTGTCATTTTAAAACTGATGAAATGGAGGATAAGAAAAGCTGTTTATTTTGCCAAATTCCATGTATCTTGGGAGTCATAGGTGCAAGTGCAAATCCAATGTGACTCAGGACACAATCCAATGGCATCAAACCCTGTAAACTGCAGGTGATGCTTCTTCCAGTTCCTACCTCTAGCAGCCAAGGGGTCCTTTGTTTCCTACTCCCAAGTCCATAATTCTGTTCTAGCCCCTAATGGGATCTTCATGTTCTGCATAAGCTTGTGATGCCCCTTTACCAGGCTCACTTGGAAGCATCCCATCAAGCCCATGGCACATGTTTTGACCCCCAACTTAATTCCCCTTAGTGCTTCCTGAGAACACTCTGCACATCTAGGCAGTGAGTTTTCATATTAATCATGTTTTCTAATTATTTATTTATTAGAACAAGGGAGGCAAACACCTGGCAACATTTACATTTGCAATTAAGGAAGCAGCCTCACTCTAGCAGAAGTCTGATTTTATTACTCGCCTTTGCCTTAAGAACTAAGTTGGCTCAGTGATGGAGAAAGTTATATTAATGAACACAATGGTGAAATGCTAGCAGAAATTTTTTTTTCCACCTTCAGATTTTGTATATTTTGAGCAAATCTGTACACATGAGATTTAATTCATGAGGCAGTTGGGGGGCAGGAGTGAATAAGGAGGATACTGGTATTAATTCTACTCTTTCATTTATTCACAAAATCTTAATTGAGCATCTACTATTTCCCAGCCCCTTGTGACTGGCACCATAGCATAATGTTAAGGTCATAAGTTCACACAAACTTGTGATCATTTTACTAAGCCGGACCAATCACTTAGTGCTTTCTGGTCCTTATCATAAAATAAAGATAATATCTGCATGATGGGGGTTCGTGAGGCTTAAAAAATGACTATAAACACAGTACCTAATCCATGGGTGAGTCATGTCCATTGCCAGTCTACTACTCATCCTTCCAGTCCCACTCAGTCGTGATGACCCTAGAGATAAAAACACAGAGCCCATAGTCACAAGCTTTCAATCAAATAAGGAAATAAAAATTGTAAAAAATGTAAAGGATAAACTGATTAGCACCATAAAAAATAAAAAATAAAAAAACTGGAAACAGAACGTCATTTTGGATAAGGACACAGAAGTTCACAGTGCCAGTTTGAAACTTGTGCACCCCAGAAAAGCCGTGTTCCTTAATCTTGATTCAATACTGTGTATGGTGGAATATTTTGATTAAGTTGTCTCCATGAAGATGTGACCCACACAATTGTGGGTGGGAACTTTTGAATAGGTGGTTTCCCTGGAAACCTTTCTCTACCTATTCAAAGTGGCTCACTTTCTGGAGTCCTTTAAAAGCAAACCATTTTGGAAAAACCTTCAGAGCTGACAGGCAGAGACATCTGGAGATGAAGAAAGAAAATGCCCCCAGGGAAGTTGTTTTAAATGAGAAGCCAACGACCCCAGAAAATGACAGCTGTGTGCCTTCCCAGCTGACAGAGGTGTTCTGGACACATCAGTCCTTTCTTAAGTTATCTTTCCCTGCATGCCTTAGTTTGGACATTTTCATAAATTTAGAACTGTAAACTTGCAACTTAATAAATTCTTTTCTGAAAAGCTATTCCATTTCTGGGATATTGCATTCTGGTAACTTTACCAAACCAAAACAGATTTGGATACTGGAGATGTCAGCTGCTGCTGTGGCTTGCAAAGACCAAATAAGTTGGAACAGCTTTTTAAATAGATGAGTGGAATATTCTGGAAGATTTGTGGGAAGCTTGATAGAAGAGGCCTAGAATGCTTTGAAGAGATTGTTGGTAGAAATGTGGAGGCTTTAGACAGAAATGAGGACTGTGTCATTGCAAACTGGAAGCAAGGTGACCCTTGTTTTAAAATGGCAAATAATTTGGCCAAATTGAGTACTACTGTTGGATGGAAGTTAGAATTTACAGACGATGACCAGGATACTTAGCTGAGGAAATTTTCAAACTAAATGTGGAAAATGCTGCTTTTTGCAGCTTGTAGGAAAATATGACAAAAAAGAAATAAGTTGAGAACTGAACTCTTGGGTACAAAGAAAACAGAAATTGATAGTATCAAGAATTCTGGATCCAGAAAAGGATACTGCAGAGAACCCCCACATGAGGATTTAACCAAACATGGAAGCAGTTGGCCATTATAGGACAAGCAAGGATTGGAGATGGAGATAACCAGAAAGGATTTGTGGTAAGTCCTATCATCTGATGGTTATGATTCCAGCACAGTGCATAGAAAACCAGAGTATTATGGGATATATATAAGCAAAAACACTGCCAGTCTGGACTAAAAGTTCAGAAAAGGGACAAATTGATGGAAAAATAATCTCAAAGGCAGAAAGGTATTTTTCAAATACCTTTGAAAAATAATCTCAAAGGTATTTGCAAGCCACAGTTAGGTACTGTGTTTATAGCCATTTTTTAAGCCTCACGAACCCCCATTATGCAGATATTATCTTTATTTTATGATAAGGACCTGAAAGCACTAAGTGATTGGTGCAATGTAGTAAAATGATCACAAGTTTGTGTGAACACATGACCAGAACATAAGGTCTGAAGCCAAGAAAACTCAGACCAGGAGAATGGACCCACCCATGCATGTGAAGAGGGTGAGCTTGCCCCAGAGGCAGAGGGCAGGCCTTCTGCTTTGTTACTCAGGAAGAGTTTTGGCACCTTTAAACTGGGAGCTGGGATGAGCCTGGCTGTCACACCATTGTTCTGGAGAGGCTGAACTTGTGCCCCAGAGATGACAGAGATCCCAAGGGCTGCTCCAAAGCTTGGGGAGGATGGAGACAAGAGAAGGCTGTTTCCCCCAGTGTGCTCAGTGTTGCCACTCTCACTCCAGCATTTGGAGAGAGCAGGATCACTGTATAGGCTCTTGGAAAGGGTGGGACTGCTTTCTAAAGCCCTGAGGATAAATGATTTTCAGACTTTGAAATCTAGTGGAGTTTGCCCTGCAGGTTCTTGGAACTGCTTGGGTCCAATGACCCCGGTGTTCCTTCAAATTTCTCCCTATGGAAATGGAAACACTTATCCTATGACTGTCCCCCCTATGTATATTGACAGCAGATAACTTGTTCTGAGTTTTACAATTCCAGAGCCAGAGGATAATTTTACCTTAGGACAGGCCATACCCATAACTGACCTTGATAAGATTTTGTACTGTTTCTAATTTTGTATTGTATATGCATTGTTATTGAAATGGTCTAAAGCTTTGTGATATTGTGATGGAATGAATGTTTTCCACATTTGGAAAGAACATGTCTTTGGGGTTCCTTATGGTGGAATGTGCCAGTTGAAACCATTGTATACCCCCGAAAAGCCATGTTCTTTAATCCTCATTCAATATCATTGGGTGGGATCTTTTTGATTAAGTTGTTTCCATAGAGACGTGACCCACCCCATTTGTGGGTGGAAACTTTTTATTAGGCAGTTCCCATAGAGACATGCCTCTTCCTGTTCAAAATGGGTCACTTACTGGATTGACCCTCTCTTAAAGAGATAAAACAATTTTGGAAAAAGCTTAAGAGCTGACGTAGGCAGAGATGTTTGGAGATGAAGAAAGAAAATGCCCCCGGGGAAGGTATTTTAAATGACAAGCCAAAGACCCCAGCAGGTGCCAACATAATGGCCTTTCTTAAGTCAAGGTAATCTGCCCTGGATGCCTTAGCTGGGACATTTTTATAGCCTTAGAGTTGTAAACTTGCAATTTAATAAATTCTCTTTGCAAACCTGTTCTATTTCTGGTATATTGCATTCTGGAAGCTTTAATAAACCAAAACAGTCACAAAGACAAGTTTTCTAGATGCACAGTAGATAAGAAAGGAGGAAGAGGCAGCTAGGGTTAGAAAAAAATTGAATAATGAATGGTTTTAAAATGAGCTTTAGGTAGATAAAAGTTGCCTGTAGTCAAAATTTTTCCATTGACAGCCAACAGTCATGCTTCATGAAATTTAATCTAGTCATTGTGAGCCTTGTGGGAGGGCCATTTGAGACTGTAGATGAGAAAGGCAATTGGAAAAGTATTATTTCTTAGATGATGTCAAGAGCCCCAAGTGTCTGGTGTCACTCTTTAAAACATATACTCCCCAAAATAGCAGTTTTCTCTCTTGGATGACAATTTCAGAGCTCCTAGAAACAGGAGTTCTAACTGCATCAGATGTTAAAATTAGAACCTCTCAGTCCTGCTGCAAAAATTTAGGGCTAGAGATAATGAAGATCCAAATGAGTTAAGGAAGCACTTGGAAGAATCCCTTTCCTATTGAGTTACAAGTGGTCAGATAGGGCCCTGCATACATATTAAGAATTGTACATCTCACTCTTTTAAAACAAACGTGTGGTAAACTACCTTCCAAAAAATAACAGCACCTAGGATCATTTCTGAAACCACTGGTAAATGTATTGAATAGGAAGCAAGTTGAAACAAAAGAGCACACTGTGAAATTAGCTGTATCAAATTGGACAAGTAACTTTTTGCTTTATTTCTATAAGGGACAGTGTTGACCTGTGGAAATTATATATAATGAAATATATGATCTTGTTGACATAACACTAGACATATGACATAATACAATGAATAAAATTCTACATTAATGACATAATATTTAATCTATGACTGTATTAAAGATATTTTACAAACTTCTGTTGAACAGAATTATCTCAATACAGAAGTGTTTCCCTCCTCTGTATAAGGAAAGCATCAATGGAAAATGATTTGGGGGACGATACTATATATTTGCCAATCCATGCTATATCCTAGAAATTAAAAAAGAAAACAAACAAATCATACCTGAAGGGAATGGAGAGTAAGCAAATTCATTTTTATGTATCAACAAAAATTGAGTAAAGAAGCCTATAAAAGAGATACCAGGTGCCTGAAATGTTCACCTAGTAGGGATCCAATTGCCCTCCATGGGAAGTGCTAGCTACCTGCATAGAGAACAGATGTTACCACTTTTACTTAATGTAGTGGCAGGAAGTTGGTGAGGATAGGAATTGTGCGATCCCTAATGATTTGACTTTTACGGTTTGGTAACTTTGCAAATCTGTGTTTACCTGGAGGAGACAGGAACATTTATTTATTTTTTCATTCTTTGTTATGTTTGCATACCACAACAACTTTACGGGACTCTGGATATTCATTTGCATGAATATATATGAATGCCATCAAAATGTTTGCCTCCTTCACACACTGACCAATTCCTTAAACCAAACAGGGATTTCTAAAACTTAAATATGACCTCCTTTGATTGAGGTTGCTCCATCCAAATCCAATACCTAGAAGAATCTACTCTATTGCTGCATGACCTCTATTTGTATATGTTCTACAACCACCTTCAATTCTATTCATCCTAATACAGGAGGATCCTTTATGTTTAACCTCTGTTGTGTTCTCGAAGAATATTACCACTAATTAAAAAATTATTGTAAAGACTACTTATCAGGTCATAATCTCTCCTTATGAGAGACTGGGTATTTACCAATCTCATTCTCAAACTATCGTAACACAATGACAATACTAAAAAACAATAACAATGATATTACCCATTATTTATCAATCATTTTCTTTGTTCTAGGAAATGTTCTAATTCCTTTACTTAGATTATATCCTTTAGAGTGCTGAAAATGGGGCCAGATGAATAGGAAATGCTGCATATATTGTTTATCAATAATAATATCATCATTCGGACTCATAGCCAAGAGTCCTGTTTGGACTTATAAACTGATAAACTGGAGGGAGCATATGTAAAGCATGAGGATCTCTTTCACTCTTTAGCTTGAGCCCTAGAAAAGAGTGACATTTAGAATTTTGCACATAATCTACTCTGATCCTTCTTAGGACCTCAGATTTCACTTTCCATATCAGCACGGAAAGCAAAATGAGCAAGGAGAATGAAGACACTTGTCCCTTCCTTGTGCACAGTGGCTTGATTTCTCTTGTCCTAGAGACCTTCAAACCTTTTGTGAGGAGGCTTTTCTTTCTGGTGGGATGTTGGTGGTGGACTAGGTGGTCTCAGTTTTCCATTAACAGTGAGAGTCAAGATATCACCTTCAGCTCTAATGTGAGGAGGCCAGAAGGCTGAAGATTTAGACAGCCAGCCTCTGTAAGAGGAACATGACGAAGTGCTGACTTCTAATAGAATACTGCTAGCAGAAGAGGAAAAAACTGTGTTAGCTTCAAACTGCGTCACTACACACGTGCTTAATTTCTAAGCATTTCCAATGGACATAGCTAGTTGATAGTCTTCTCCTGACTGTGCGTGAAGGAGCTCTGGCCATGCGCATCACCAATGAAAGTCGCTGAACTAGAGAAAGACAAATGTACACGCTGCAATACTTAAAATGCAAAATAGGGGACGGTATCAATAGAGTTATCAGAAAACATATGATATCCCTGTTTGGAAGGAAATAGCATTTCAGTGACACTTACCTAGAACATATGATTTATTTTTTCTTCTTTATCTTATCCGTATAACTTTTTTTCTAAAATAAACACATACAATTTTTATAATGAGAAACATTGTGAGCAAAATAATAACATGATGCAGAACCCTCAGATTTCGTAGTAAATATATAAATTGATCCATAATTCTCTTTGGAAGATAGTTTAGTATTTGAAATCCAGGGAAAACCAAGGACTTGCTCTGGAGAAATACATAAGAAAGAGAAATAATAATAATCATGAAAAAAGCTGCAAAACTATTATTTTTCTCTGCAAGCCTCTTTAAAATCGAAAATAGTGAGATAAACTTGGCTATGACAGAAATACCTTTGTGTAAGTGGCATTTCACAGCTTGCCAGTTGAATTAGCATGCAGGCTCTCATGTGGCCCTCTCCACGATGCTGTCATTTGGTTACTGTACTGTTTTACTGAGGAAAGGGTTGTTGCAGTCATCTAGCTAGGAAGTGGTTGGCTCGAGTTGAAACAAAGCCTGACTCCTGAATAAAAATCTACCCTACAAAACCACACACACACACACACAACATGCACACACACATACACACATCAGAAGGAAGTGATTTTAGGAACTCCATATTTTTTATTAAAAGAGACATCCTAAATAGACAGGCAGATCCACATAAAGGATGGGGACATGACTACTCATCACACACTTTTGATTTTTATAATGTGTGTCCCTTTATTTTTCTGTTAAAATTATCTAAAGAGCTGAATTATCAAATCATGTGGAAGCAGATCAGGTACCTTGGATGGAATGAACTATATAGAAGGACCGAAATCTTCTCTTGCTGGCCATCAACCATGAACAAGTTACTGCAATCGGCTTTACATCTATTAACTCAAATAATCCTTAGAAAAATCCTATGAGAGAACAATTCCAATGTCCTGTGTATATAAAAGTAAAAAGGGGCCTGGAGAAAGTTGAATAGTTTGTCGTAGAACTCACTGCTCATGAACGACATATTTGAGAATTGAAGTTGGACCTCTGTGGTTTCAAAGCCCTTTTATTTTGTTTATTCTCCTGTTTTGTTTTGTTTCGTCTTTATGGTATGTTTTTCTATAGGTCCAATTTTAGAGTAGGAAGCATAGGAAAGTCCATGAGCCTACATGTAATTTTGACATCAGGGATCCAAACAGACACAGAAAGATTGTATTATATCATAGAAACATCTAGAAATAAGGAGTTATAAATCCAAGCTTACTGTGATACTGTTCTTACACATTCACACACACACGTATACACAATTACACAAACACAAAACCTTGCACCTATATTTACATACTTGCAGATGTACCATCTTTCTGCCTTTGGCTAAGCCAGGGCAGTTTCTATCCTGATGTATTATCTTTGAGTCATGGCCTCTGCAGCTTCACCTTAATATTGTATTTAGTAGGGTTTTAATTTTAGCTGCTACCAAGTCTCCATGGTATAACATGCCAAACGCTTATTTCTCACTCATTTAAAGTCCATGCAATTGCAAAGGAGGTGAAGAAATGTAGGATTTCATGTGGATTTTTGGAGAGCACTGACTTTCTCTGCCACAGTTGTTAAGTTGTCTTTCTAACTGAGGGCTGGAATCACCTCAACCCTATTGGACCCTCATAAAACAAAACAATCAAAAGAACAACAATAAAAAAACAAGTGGCATCCCCAACCATCTCAATAGACAATTCACAAAGCAAATAACACAAATCATTGATGAGCATATGAAATAAATTTATTCCTGCTACTAATAAATAATATGAACTGAAATATTTTTAAAGTATCAATAATGCCCACTGTTTATTAGGATATGGATAAATAGTTCTCAGTTATCATTTTGGGGAATGCAAGTTGATAGATCTTTTAGAAAAAAAAATCTGTCTATATGAAATAAAAAGTAAATGCAGGACAGGTCATGGTGGCTCAGTGGCAGAGTTCTCACCTGCCATGCCAGAAACCTGGGTTCGATTCCCAGTGCCTGCTTATGTAAAAAAAAAAAAAAAAAGCAAATGTATAAACTTTGGACTCTCAGCAAATACAGTTTTAGGCATTTATGCTAAAACAATTATCAGATAAGTGCACCAAGATGTGATATTCACTGTGACAATGTTTACAAAAGTTTAAAAAAATGAAATAACTTCTTTGTCCATTAATTGAAAAATGTTTAAATTCATTATAACAGCCACATAAATTTTAGCAGTTTTAAGTAACAAGAAAATTGGATGAATATGTGGATTGGTGGATAGGTGGGTGGATGGACGGAGAGAGAGAAGAGAGAGGGAGGGAGAAGGGGAGAGAGAGATAGATAAATGTCTGTTATATATGTTATTAACAAAAAGGGTGATTAAAAATGTCTTGTTCCAAACACTCAGCTTAACATTGGTTAAGAAAATCGTGTATTAGATATTTATTGAACATCTATAAGCAACAGGGACACATAAAATTCATACAGCAACTCTATGAAATGAATGTTAAAAACCATAATTTAGGGATGAGACAGAGAGCGCAACTCACAGTGCCTGAAAGTGGAACATTTAGGATTTCAACCCAGGTCGATCTGATTCCAAAATCTGATGTTCTTTCTACTGCATCAAGCTGCTTCCACAGCAGTTAGAACTTGTCTGCATCTGTTCTATACTTGTTTGCACTTTTCCATTTAGAAACAACTGCCACCCCCTGCCCCACCAAGCTCAGCAACACTTTGATTTCCCTTCCTGTTGCTGAGGCAGATCCACTCACCTCCCTGGCATTCATGAGCAGCTCTGCAAAGTACGGGAGCATCTGGCAATCCACCCAGCAAGAGTGACTGGGAAGTGCAGAAAATTCCTCCGAGAGCAGGCAACATCTGTTTGATAGGCAATGAAAATAAACCCATAATAAACTCATTTTAGGAGCAAAAAATGGCTTCACGAAGTGCTGATTATTCATTTTATGCAAGTGTGGTAATGTTGGTCTACTTGACAAGCAGAAAAACAGCGTGTCCGGGGAGCAAGTGATCACAGCCAGGGGGTGAGGCTGCCCACGCCAGGAGCAAGAGCCAGTGATAGCAGTTGAGGATGCATTTAGGAAGATTACACAGAAACCCGTACCACCTGTGGCAGGCTCCTGGCACAGAGATGTGACCCAGGTGGTTGGAATGGGCACGTACGTGTTAGGAATGAGTTTCAATTTAATACAACAAATCCCTCACTACTAGAAACTGCCGAGCTTTTAGCTGTTCACTCAGCTGTCATTACATTCTTTCATTTTTTCGTCAATTCATTGTTTCAACCAAATACTCATTATCTTATCTAATGAACACATGTCTTTATTACTAGATGCCTTTCATGGATTTTGTATGTGTTATATTATCATCTGGGGTGGTTTTCTTGTAAAAGTCTGATGATGAGATCCTTGAAGGTAGATTAAAAGTTATTGAATTGAAGCTCATAAGGAAAGGAACGCTTTCATTTGGCACCTGAGGAATTAAGCACCAAAGCTTATGAATCATAAATGATTACTGGATGAATAAGTAAAATAAAATGAATTGAAGAACGAAAAAAATCATTAAAGGGTAAAGTCATTATCAGTGAAAATTTTACTGGATACAGATTAGTCCACTGACTAGAATTGTGATTATAGTCTTAGATCAGTAGAAAGAGCATCCAACCTCCTTTTTTTTCTGGATCTGATCCTTGAGGATCCATTTAGTGATTTGCTCATGCAAAATTGTTATATACCATTTGGGGGATGGAACAAAAACTGAGCTAAAAGCTGCCCATAGTAAGCATGCCATACAAGCCAGGTAGAGCTCTCTATGCCATTATTTTTGTTTTGTTATGCTCTGTATTTCAGATAAATTTTAACTTGGGCTCCAATCTTTCACATGTATACTACCTAGATTGAAAGATTTTTAAGTACAGGTCAGCTATGAAAGAGAGGGAGAAGAAAGAGAGAATGAAGGAAGGAAAGAAGGAAGAGGACATTGTATCTTACAGAACAATAGCTCATAGTAAACATGACAAATCTATATGACTAAGAGTGGCACTGATAAGAAGACAGATATAATGCTGCCCCTCCTCCTGTATTCTTTCTTCTCTCAGCATTAGGAAGGTAATATATTGTTTTGAAAGAGGCAGAATCCTAGGGGCCAGATAATCTTGGATTTGAACCCGAGCTCCATTGTTTGCTAGCTCTATGTCCCTGAACATGTCAGATGTTCTATCATCTTTACCTAAAATAGATAGAATAATACGTGCCTGATATGATAGTGGTAAGAATTAGTTGAGATGGTATTAATGAAATACTTAGAAGAGTGAGTGAATGATACATGCTAATCATTCAATAAACAGTAGCTATTATTTCTATTATCATAGCTGTGATTATTTTCTATGAGCCTGTTTCTTCATTAGTAAAACTGAATAATGATACACATGGTTAAGGTAAACAATAAATCATGTGCACTTCATGCATTCTAAATAATAACAGTATTCAGTCTAGCTTCAAAGAGAGCAAGATGGAGATACCTTGCATATATGTGCACGAATGTGTGTGTGTGTGTATGTATAGACATATAAACAAGTAGAAACGGGCATTTAATTAAATTTTTTGGCAAGAGAAATTCTAGCATCTAGTTCCTGAGCTAGACTCTGATATGTTCAGATTGAAAAACGATCAATATCCCTCAGCTTTAATTGAGGCTTTAAATAATCACATGAACATAAACTCAACATCATTAGCCATTAGGAAAATGAAAACCATACCACAATTTTACACCCTTATCATACTAGCTAAAATTTAAAATTAGTAGCAACACAAAATGCTGATAAAAGTTCAGAGAAATTGGATCACTCATACATTCAGATGGGAATGTGAAATGCTGCGGCCGCTTTGTCACTTTTTACGTGTGAAAGTACGTAAGGGTCACATGGCATCTTAAGTATATTAATTTTTTGCCAGGAAATATGATAAAATTGTTTCTAAATTAAAGAGTTTAATTAAAATAAAAGAGAAAAAGAATTTGGCAGTTTCTTTAAAAAAAAAACAAAAGAGAAAAAGATACATTAAACTGCCACATGACCCAGTAATTTCTCTCCTGGGTGTTTATTTTAGCGAGGTGAAAACTTATGTTCACACAAAAGCCTAAATATGAATGTTTAGAGCAGCTTTATTCCTAATAGCCCCCAACTGGTAACAACCCTGATGTCCTTCAATGAATAGATAATGAAATAAACTTGGGCACATCCACGGCATGGAATACTACTCTGCGATGAAAAGAAACATAGTATTGATACACGCTACAACCTGGATGATGTCCAGAGAATTAAGATCAATGAAAAAGATCTCATAAGGGTGGGCCACAGTGGCTCAGCAGGCAGAATTCTTGCCTGTCACGCCGGAGACCCAGGTTCGATTCCCGGTGCCTGCCCATGCCAAAATAAAGGAAGCATTAGGACATGAGGGCCAGGGGTGCAGCTATTAAAGGAAACTTTGAAGTATCCTTGTATTTATGCAGATGTTCTATATCTTGACTGTGTTGATCTCAATATTCTGGTATTGATATTGTGCTATAGTTTTGCAAGATGTTACTGTAGTGTGAAAGTACGTAAGGGTCACATGGCATCTTAAGTATATTAACTTTTTGCCAGGAAATATGATAAAATTGTTTCTAAATTAAAGGGTTGAATTAAAATAAAAGAGAGATGCTAATCTACCTATTTCTGGGCCCCATGGTTTTAATGAGAAATCTTCGATAATTCAAATAATTGTTTCTTTTTATATAATGTGTTTTCTTGTGTTGTTTTCAATGTGTTTATTTTTTCCCTTTACCTTTGGTTTTCAGCAGTTTTGTAATGATGTGTCTAATCATGGCTTGCTTTAATTTGTCACCCCATGCCAGTTCTTTCCAAATCCTCTCCTTGCCCACCCCCCAAATGCTTTCGTGGTTTTTAAATTATATGTAAATATAAATATATCTATAATATGCCTGTATATATATATGATATATATAAGTTGTTATGTATTTTGTCCAGAGTTCATTATAATCAAGATTGTTTTATTGAGGGCTTGAATGTTATTCTAGCAGAAGAACTTTGGATTCTGTACTTTAGATATTTGTATACTTCTTGTTAATGCAATCATATACATATTAGTACTTTAAATCATCTAATAATCGACCATTCATTCCCAAATATAAAACCCTATATAATCCTCTTTATGTTTAATTCAGTTCAGATGATTTGTTCATGGAACAATCTTTTAACGTAATTCATTATAAATGTTACATATACATATATATATTAAATGTCATTTGTTTTAAAGAGTATCTATTTTTTATTTTTTATCCATATCCTCTTTTTTTCATACCTTACACAGTGATACAAATAAGAGTATGTCAAAAGTATGTGGAACTCAATTGAATTCGGAACTCTTATAAAAATTAACTCTTTTATTCAACTGTGACATAATAATAGAAAAGTTATTCAGACCTGTTTGCTCTAGAAGATCGTATTTGCCACAGCCTACTTCTTCAGGCCCTTCACAAGAGTATAGATTCAAATAATCTTTAATCAGTCTTTGTTAGAGTGTCAGAGGGGAACTTTCTTTGTGGCTTTTTGTCCCTAAGGCACGGGAGCTATATGCATATAAGGAAATTATTTTTCCATTGCTGGGTATAAATGGCATTATCAGATGATGTCCGTATGTTCCCAGGCTGCCAGAAAGCAGCAACACATACAGAAAACACAAATTAATAAAACAATACAAGGGGAAAAAAAAAGACAACAATAATCATCTGAAAAGCCCCATATGCAGTAAACAAACTTAAATAATAATAAAAAAAAATTACCACAACCACATAAAAATGATCCAGTTGCAGTGGTTTCAGTGGCAAATTCCTTCAAACAGTCAAAGGAACAAAAGCATTTCTTAAACAATTAAATGTGCACCTATCATATGATCCACATATTCAACTCCTAGGTACATTAATGATCATAGTAGCTTTTTTCATAAAACCCACAAACTAGAAACATCCCAAAGACATAAGGTGTATGATGGATAAACATGCTGCCCTATAACTATAAAATGGAATGCTGTTCAACACCACGATGGAATGGGGAACTGTTGCATAAAGCACAGAGGAACCTGAGGACCCTGAGGCTGAGTGAACAAAGTCTGATAAAAGAGAGTGCATAGGGTGGGCCACGGTGGCTCAGCAAGCAGAGTTCTCACCCGCCATGCCGGAGACGCGGGTTCGATTCCCGCTGCCTGCTCATGCGGAGGAAAAAAAAAAAAAAAGAGAGTGTGTGTGCTGTCTGTGATTTGATTCATTTAAAACTTAAAAAAGATAAGTAATAGAAACATTTGACATACTGGTTACACAGATGCAGAAATCTGTCAAAACTCATCAAATTGTACAATTGTCAAAACTCATCAAACTGTACAATTTTTTTTTTTTTTTTTCGGATGGGCAGACACCGAGAATTGAATCTAGGTCTCCGGCATGGCAGGTGAGACCTCTACCTGCTGAGCCACTGTGGCCCGCCCTCAATTCATTTTTATTTTAGAGAAAAGTGAAAATTCACTTCGGTAAATAATGTATATTGTTTAATGAATATATTTTAAATCAATTGCCTCACAGGCTCCACCTCCAAACCTTGAAAGAAAATTAGCCAAATTTTGCCTTATTTTTTTATGTGAGAAAACTGAGGCTTAGGGAGGAAAGATATCTTCCCAGTATACATGAAAATAAATGAGTGGGATGCAGTTTGAATTCAGTTCATTTCTCTTTACACCTTACAGTGCTCCCTGATGCCTATGGACTTTATTAAGCAGTGGATGGAGAGTGTCTATTTTCCATCCTAATTCTAATTACCACCTATATACCATCCACTTCCACTCATAATCTAACAAAGCCCACTTGAACAGCAGCTATGTCTGCTTACTGAAGTACAGTCTCCTAGATCTTCAATGCTTTCAAATATCTAAATTGGCAGATTGAGTAAATATATTCTGCAAATTATTGCATACAGATAATATATAAACTTCCCTGGTAAAGAAAATTCTTATCCCAAACACTTTAAGTCAAAAAGCAAGATGCAGAACAGTATGCATTTTGTGATATTATCCATGTAAATAAAATACATGCACATACACTGGAACATGCCCTATATTTTTCCCAGAGGATTTCCATGAAACATTTTTTCATGATAGTTTTTTTTATTAATTTTTTTATTTTTTTAAATACCAAAAAAACACCAAACGCAAACATTCATAACTTTTGATCATTCTGTTCTACATATATAATCAGTAATTCACAATATCATCACATAGTTGCATATTCATCATCATGATCATTTCTTGGAACATTTGCATCTATTCAGAAAAAGAAATAAAAAGAAAACAGAAAAAAATTCATACATACCATACCCCCACCCCTCCCCCTCACCGATCACCAGCATTTCACTCTAAATTTATTTTAACATTTGTTCCCCCTATTATTCATCTT